>JASDQU010882710.1:29752-41981 GCA_032191745.1 Picea mariana
TAGTAGTTTAGTTAGATTTAGATTAGATTATTTAATTGCAGTTAGTTTCCTTTCTGTTTTATAAAATACAAAAAGACAAAAAATAGATCCTTGGCTGTCTTAGGGCAGCGAACACATGATTTTTGCAGGTTTTAATCAAATCTGTAATCTGTCCATATTGTATATTTGTAAATAAGGAATGATTGCAGCTGACAATTAAGTAGTTGATTTGAGTTACTATGATCATAGTTAGTAGTTTGTGTATATTTAATTAGTTAGTAATTTGTAGTTAGATTAGTATAGTTAGTTTTAGTTGTTTTATTAGTTTCTAGTTTCCTTAGTTTAGATCATTTAGCTTAAATCACTTTCTCTTCGGTTTCCTTACGAGACCTTAGGGCAGCCAACGGAGCCGTTAAACTCGTCAGGGTGGTCCATACCAAACGGCTTGGGTTATTTAGACAACCCCAGACCGGTTCCACTCTCCCAGTTGACGGACGGTCATTTTCGCCCGTCAACAAGTCCCCAACTTCTTCCACAATGTCCTACAGAAGTGCCCTATGAACTTAGTCTCTTGATCCAAAACTATAGTCCTTGGAAAACCATGAAGTCGAATGACCTCTTTGAAAAACAGATTCGCAATGTGAGTTGCGTCACTGGTCTTCTAACATGGAATGAAGTGTGCCATCTTGGAAAATCTATCCACCACCACAAAGATTGAATCAAAACCTCTTTGCATTCTTGGAAACCCCAATACGAAATCCATGCTGATTTCATCCCACGGCCTTTCTGGTATGGGCAATGGTTGATAAAAACCCGCATTTTGTCTCCTTCCCTTTGAATGCTGAGAAATTCTGCATTTGTCCATGAATCTCTTGACATCTGCTTGCATTCCTGGCCAAAAATATGACTCATTCAACTTTTCGAACGTCTTGTCGTGACCAAAGTGTCATGCTAATCCTCCTTTGTGTTTCTCCTTCAGCAAATTCTCCCTCATGGAGAATTTCGGAATACATAGATGATTACCCTTAAACAGTAATCCTTCCTGGATCATGTATTCTGCCCATTGGCTTCTATCCCTGAGAATTGGATTCTCAGTTGCTTCATATGCCTCTCTAAAATCCTGATCATCTGCGTACATGTTCCTGAGATCATCAAAACCCAACGTTTTGACTCTGAACTCCTGCAACAGTAAACATTTCCTGCTCAAAGCATTAGCAGCTTTGTTAGCAGTACCAGAAATATGTTTAATCATAAATGTGAAATTCTGCATATACTCAACCCATTTGACATGTCTCTGATTCAATTTCTCCTGTTGAGTCACAAACTGCAATGCATGATTGTCACTATACAAGACAAACTCTTTCGGGATCAAGTAATGCCTCCACTTCTTCAGTGCCTAAATGATAGCATAAAACTCCTTATCATAAGTGGAGTACTTTACTTTCTCTTCATTCAGCTTCTCGCTGAAGTATGCTATCGGCCTGTCTTCCTGACTCAAAACTGCCCCGATTGCGAATCCACTTGCATCGCATTTCACTTGAAATGTCTTTCGGAAATTCGACAACACCAAAACTGGTTGTTCCGTAATCTTCCTCTTCAACAAATTAAAACTTTTCTCAGCCTCTTCAGTCCAGTGAAAAGACTTGTGTCTTTTTTTCACTATATCCATCATTGTTGCACTAATCCCACTGAAATTCCTAATGAACTTTCGGTAGAAACTAGCCAATATATGAAAACTTCTCACCTCAAAGATATTCTTCGGTGATGGCCAATTCTTAATTACCTCCACCTTATCTGGATCCATCCTCAACTCATCTGCAGAAATAACAAATCCCAAGTAGATGAGATCTCTCTTCATGAATGAGGACTTCTTCATGTTTATCAACAGCTTCTCCTGCTGTAGTTTTTGCATCACTGTAGCCAAATGTTTCAGATGCTCTGCCACTGTTTTACTGTAAACCAGTATGCCATCCAAATATACGATAACAAATTTTCTGATGAACTCCCTCGGGACTTTGCTCATCAACCTCATGAAGGTACTTGGCACATTTGTTAAGCCAAACGATATAACAAGCCATTCATACAACCCTTCGTTTGTTTTGAATGTTGTCTTCCATTCATCACCTTCTCTCATGCAGATTTGATGATAACCGCTTTTCAAATAAATCTTTGAAAAATGCTTTTCTCCACTCAAGCAATCCATCAGATCATCCATCCTTGACAATGGAAATCTGTACCTGATGGTTATCTTGTTAATCGCCCTTGAGTCAATACCCATCCTCCAGCCTCTGTCTTTCTTCGGACTGAGTACTGTTGGAACAACACATGAACTCAAGCTTTCCCTGACCATACCTTTGTCCAACAACTTCTGGACTTGTCTCTTGACCTCTTCATTCTCTTGCAGTGTCAATCTATATGTGGCTTTATTTGGTAAACTGGCTCCTGGTATGAGATCAATATGATGACTCACACTTCTGATCAGTGGCAACGAACGAGGTAGTTCGTCCACTACTATATCAGCGAACTCTTCCAGTAGTTCCTGAATCTCTTCTGGTAAATCATCCACTCTTGTGCTGGTCAAAACAATCTTCAGTTTCTTGACCACTATAAATTGCGGTTCCTCCTTCTTCTTAACCTCGGTAATAAGTTCCTTCCTACTCATGAGAAGTACAGTGTTGCTTACTTCCGATTTCACCTCCTTATCCTTAATTGGAAGCAACATGTGTGTCCTCCCATTCTTCTCCAAGGTATATGTGTTCATTCTCCCATCATGAATCACATTCTTGTCATATTTCCATGGTCTACCCAGCAATAGATGAAAAACATCCATAGGGATAACATCACATAATATCTTATCATTATATCCTCATATCTTGAATTCAACTAAACACTGTTTAGTTACAGTTACCTGATGTCCTTTTTGTAGCCACAAAATTCTGTACGGGCTTGGATGATAAATCGTCTCCAGCTCTAGCTTTTCTACCNCTCTCCTTCTTTTCATTTGGACACTCGTAAGACTTGTGCCCATTCTTTCCACATGTGAAGCATGTTATTACTCCACCTCTTCCTCTTCCTCTACCTCTAGTACGAGGAAAAGTATTGTTGTCAGCGTAATCTCCTCTCTGCTCAGTATGTTTTCCTCGTTGTTCATCATATTTCCCTCATTGTGAGATTCCACCTCTCTCAGTTCGAGTATGAGGTTTCTTCTAGTCCTCCTTGGGCCTCTGATATTTATCCTGGGCAACTGATTTGCCTCTGGGTTGACTTCTGCCTCGGCCTCTTTGACTCTGCTTTCGGATCAGTTTCTCTTCCTCTTTCAGAGCCATCTGATAAGAATCTTCCACCGTTCGAATGGTTACCATGCTCATCTCATCTTGGATATCATATCTCAGGCCATTCAGATATCTAGAAACCTTTTCATCATCGCTCTCCCGATGACCTTCTCTGATATTCAGCCTGTAGAATTCCTCAGTGTATTCTTTCACTGTCATCAGCTTCTACCTTAGGTTCTGCATCCTCTTGAACAGAGTAATATGATAATCTCTGGGGATGAATTTCACCTTCATCTTCATGATCATTATGTCCCAGCTCCTGATCTTCTACTTGCCCTTGTAGTGTCTGTCAGCTTGTAGTTCATCCCACCACAATGTTGCATGTCCCTTCAATCTTGTGACAGCATGCTTGACCTTTTTGTCCTCTTCGACATCTTCATAGTCAAAGTATGTGTCTAGAGCTCTAATTCAGTATAGAAGCTCCTCGGCATCCAGATTTCCTTCATAAAATGGAATGTCCATCTTCGCTCTTGCACCCATTCTTTCAATAGCTTTAATCAAACATTTTTTTGCTGCATCTTCGGCTGCAAATTCTTCTTCATGTTCAGCATCAATCTCACTTTCGAAATCACTAAGATCCCTAGCACTAACTATGCGTCTTTGGGCTGTCTCCATGTCTTCGAGTCTAGATCGTAGATCACGCATCTCTCTCTCCATGGTTGGATCTATCATCTGCCTGCCTCTTCTTCGTGGCATTTCCCTATCCTTTGGTGGATTAGGTGTTTCCCTATCCTTTCTCCTTGGCATCATGGTGAATTCTTCTTATTCTCTGCTACAAAAAGCAAAGAACCCTTCTGTGCTCTGATACCACTTGATGCCAACGCACGCTCCTCCACAACTTGCAGGTCGAAAGGTCCACGTCAGCACAGGATCTTTCCTTTACCACTGGCCTGAAGAACTCTAAACGGATCTTCTATTTCCCTATCGGGAAATCTGCACCCACAGCAGCTCTCGCGGGATCCCCCTTTAAACTTTGGGAGATCGGACTTCGCACCTTCGCAAATCCATTGGTCGAGCATCGGTCTCTCTAATCCCTGAAACCTGAAACAGTCGACACTGACCTTTCTCTTTCCTCTATCGAGATTTTCCCTATCGCAATTTCAACGATCTCGAGGTCAAGTAACTTGTCTCTTTAACTCCCGAATCCCGATTTTCCGAAACTCCAACACACCGATACACTCGTGAGCTTTGACTCTTCAATGGTCCTTTCGCCCTGTCGGCACTTCAGACTTTGCAATATTGCGAATCCTAATGCAGAGTTCTCGAGACTTCACTTTCCACGAAACTCCAAAATAATGTGCTAGCTATCCACTTGCTGACTCCTTCGTGGTCTACACAATCCTCTTTCCTTTCGGGACTTCGCGATTCGGGATATCGCGATTCATTTTGAAATGTTTACGGGATTTCCACCCACAAAACCCCGATATAGGGATTATCTTGTGAATTCAACGACCCTTGTGGCTTGTATATACGGTCCTACTCCTCCTGAGCTTAGAACCCTTCAACACTTCACACCATAACTCCCTTGCTCCTCTATGAGATCCGACGGCTCACGGGACTTCACAGATTCTTTCCAAAGAACTCTGACCGTCCGTCTCTTCCACTTCCTGGGTTCGACGTCGCTACGCCTTCCTTCAACTTCAAAGTACTTAGTCTCTTCACCTGCCTTCACCGACCCTTGAAAACTTCAAATCCTTTTGAGCTTCTACGACTCTGCCTCTTTCAAAAGAATCATTGCATGCACTCCTTGCGACAGATTTCAAACACTTTCAAGTGTTCGAATCCCTTCGACCCTGCGCACTCCTGCAACAGCAGTCCTTCAATGCTTCACTCAGGTTTACAACCCTAAAACTTCACTCAGCCTGCACACTCCTTGCACGGCTCTTGTGCCCAACTGCACCTCTTGTGTGAATGAGAACAAAAGCTATCCCTATCTGAACTCTTTGTCAACGCACTCCTTGCGGACACTTCGACTGCCCTCCTTGCAGGAACCCGCGTTCAGATAGAGAAACAATTGAAACTCATTCCTTCTTCCTTTCAGACATCAAACTCAAAACATGATATCATATACACAACATATAAAGAAAAAGTATAACAGGAATCAAACATTCTTGAGCATATCATTCAACATCAACACACAGAGAACAAACACGAAAACCATGAATTTGAATCAACCTCTTTCTATTAATCCAAATATCTGTACATGGGTGTTCTTACACAGCTCTCTGCTTCTCTTCTATGCTCTTCTTCCCAATTATGTTACAATACACAATGAGGGTGTCTATATCATGTTTCCCTCTTACGCTCTAGAAACTGTCTAATCTAGAATTAAATTCTATCTACCTGCATTAACTACTATAAATGCCTTCTACCTACTAAGTAAGAGAGAAAATCGCTCAAGGTCCATTTACATTATACAAGTGTGCTCCTTATTAATTATCTTATTTAAGATTGCGCATCAACTTCAAGGTAATTTCAAAATTTGCGATTGTGCTTGTCCAGCTGTCCGTTGTCTTCCATGTTGGCTCGCTTGGGATGCTCCTGCATCATAAATGCTCCTCGCCTTGTGTGTTGGAAGGAATTGACTTGAATACTTCTTATATGTGTTTCTCTACCTGGCCAATGCACTAATTTTCCTCGTCCTTCTGAATATGTAATTCATTGAGGTTTATCTTCAGTGGATCCCTTATGTCCTTAGATACTTATAACTATGTTTCCTCTACATGTGCTCTTGATTGGATCTCTTATGCGATGCTCACTTGACGTTTATATAGTTCTTTGGTTGAGACCTTGGCCAGTGCCAAGTCCAAGTGATCAATGAATTTCAATGCCTTCTGCATCGTCTCCTCATCTATCTGCGGCATATCCTGAGTGATCACAAATGTTTCACTACCAAACACTATAATCTGGATCGTCTCCTACGTAGGCATTATCTTTTCCTGAAAATTTTGTTGTGGATACACATTTTACTTATGTTGTGTTGCATCTAATTGTAGTTGTGCCAAAGTTTCTTTAACATTTGTTAGTTTCCTAATTATCTCTTCTCACTTCTTCTCAGCATTGTCCCACGACTCGGTTATGCAGTCCTGCACCCTCTCAGCCACAAGTTCAGCATCATCCTCTATCAATTTCATCTTTGGGATGCTTTTGTGCACCTTCATCTTATTTCTTTGTCATTCTCCTTGTAGCGTCATCATATTCATTGGTAGGGTTTCTTTCTACACATAATTTGTAGGTACTTCTATGTATGGGATATATCCTCCTWCTGCTAGTTCCTCCTGCATAGGAACAATTATTTCCTTCTGTGCACTTTCGATTAATCCTTCTTTTGTGCTCCTCCCTTAGTCACTTTAGCACAGTCCTTCTCCTGCGCTACTAGATTTTGAGTATCCTTTTGTCTAGGTTTTCTCATTGTCACACTCCCTCTTGTATCCTTTGAATGCTCAACATATTTCCTTGTGTTAGTTGTTGGACTATTCGATATTTGCGATGTTCCAGCTTCTGCTGGTTGCTTTCCTTTTTGTCCCCTATTTGATATCATTGGTACATTCCACTCATTTTTCCAATATTTCATATCCCATTGGAATTCCTCTCTAGTGATGTCATGCCTTATTTGTAGCCAATTCTTTTTTCGGTCCCTTTTTGCTAGAATCGATACATTGTATCTAGAGAATTGAAAATTTTCTATATTATTATTCTCCTCCACCACTTCTGGTGGTATCCTCCATGTCTCTGCCACCTTTTCTTGTATATCCTCCAAATACATCACAAATATGTCGGAGTTGGCCTTCCTTTCTTTTGTGGCTGAGGTGTGCCAAAAAGTTCCATATTGTGTTGTGAGGCACTTTCCTATTCTTTGACAAAATGCACTATATTTAGGGTGTCTCCATCATACCAATGATATAAGTATGATCAACCATGAATAATGGAATTTTGTGCCTAAGTCTTGTGCATATTTGCAATCATCTAAGAATTAATTCAACAAGTATGGACTCTAGCTAAGTAAAGTGCCCTTCGCACACTGCATGGTTTTTGTTATCACTCTTTTTGGTACATCTTCCTTGCAACACTTCCTTAAAAATTTGCATACCATTAACTTAGTTGCCAATATTTTTGCAGGCTCACTGATCCTGTTGATTATAATTCCCCTTCCATGGCCTTCTCCTTAGTTTTTTCATCCAGATATTGCTCAAGTTTCTCTCTGTCAGTTGGGAGACCTACGATTGTTGTAATCAGGTCAACATTGATTGATACCGATCTGTCCAACCACATAATACTCCCATGTACTAATCCCAATAATTGTTTGATCAATTTATTCACATCCTTGCCTCATCAAAAATGGGGGATTTCCAGTAGGTTCATTATCCCTGTGTTGTACAACCCTATAATCCACTACTTTGGTTCCAATATTGGAACTCCTAACGCACCTATCCCTTTGTTCTCCATGTATACATGTGGCTCAAACTTAGGGAATTTATCTATGTCTGTTACGTCATGGTATGTGTTCCTCAGTTTTTCTACACATCCTAAAATGTTAGGAAGGATTGTCACTCCTTTTGGTATGCATGGTAGTGCTATTGCAAACTCTTCTTGCTTGCATGGTGACCTAGATATTGGTTGTTTCCCTTTCCTCTTTTTTTTCATGATGGATGGCCCGACATCTTGATGTGCATCCTCTTCTTCCTCTATGTCAGAATCTAGTTCACCTATAACACCTTCTACTTGCACTTGTCCTTCTGTTTACAGCGTTGTCTTTGCAACATGTTTTTGCTCTGCTTTTTCCTGTGCCCTAGGATTGTCTAATTTTGTTCTTTCATCATCTTCTTCATTCATCTGTTGCGGTGCTCCCAAATCTAGCTACGGTGTGGGGTTTTGTTCTTTAGTAGGGTTTTTTCCTTCGACCCTTCAATCCACATCCATCTTCTTAGCGACTGGATCCTCTTCTTCAACAAGTGTTGGGCTCACTAGTTCCTCGAGGGGCGATGGGATTGCATCCACATAGAAAGTTCATTTTGGTTAAAGAGGTTTTTATGCCTCTATGGTTTCTTGCTCTGTGGACTTCACAGAACTTCATGTGTTTCTTGCGACTCTACTAGAAGATATGAACTTTGGTGGTGCCATTCTACTAGATATCGAAGGAATTTCTTTGAATTCTTTCTTAACCTCCTTGGAAATGCATGCTTGTGCTCATATTTTTCTCCTTATCTCTCGTCTACTCCAATTCACAATGAGGCTTACCTTGAAATTATACTTCTTTTATATGGTCTGTCATAAATTCTCTATCATATCCCACTTTTTCATTTACCTCCCTTTTATTTTTCCGGCAACTTTCTATCTCAGTGCATTGTGTTCATATTTTCTTGTCATGTAGTGTCTTCAAGTTCTATCATACCACTTGCTAAGTTATGTTGTGTGTTGTATCCTTCAACTGTCTATCTACCACTTAGCCATCTAGTTACTTCTTTTTATCTTTTTCTCATTTTTCTACTTTTTTATTTATTTTTCTTCTTCTACTTGTTTTTCTTCTTTTACTCATTTTTCTTCTTTTCCTCCTACTATATACATTATGTACAAATCTACTTCTTTGCACAGAATCTACTGAGAGTTAGTAGGTCAACTATCTCTATACAGTTTCAGTGGACTACCATTCACCAATCCTTTCATCTCCTTTCCTAATAAATCTTGTAGTTGTACAACACCTCCATGTGTGACAAACTTTATCTCATATGGCCCTAGCCAATGCATCTTGAACTTCCCTGCATACTGCAAATATTTACTTTCATAGAGGAGAACTAGATCTCATTCCTTAATGTTCTTATTATTAATGTGTCTATCATGCCAAGCTTTGTCCTTTTCTTTCTGTACCTCCTGATGCAAACCAACTACAATCATGTCTTCTTCTAATTCCATGAGTTGTGCCAATGTTTCTTGGGTTGCACCTATTTATATCATCTTTTTAATTGTTGCAATGCGCAGACTAGATATCAAATAATATAGAGGAACTACATCTTCCTTTCCATACACCAATCTAAAAGGTGTCTTTCCTGTAAGCTTCTTGCATGTAGTTCTATAGGGCCATAGCATGTTTGGTATCTTCAAATCCCAATCATCCATGTTCACATTGCAAATATTGGTTAAGGCATTCTCCAATATCTTGTTAAATGATTCCATTGTCCCATTGTCTTGAGGATGGTAAGGAGTGATCTTCTGATGGTGTATTTGTTACACATTATTTTCATCATCCCTATGATCGTTAATGATGTAAACCTATTTGTTTCCTTCAGATGGGTCAGTGGCCTGAATTCCTGAAGAAAGAAGGGAGAAGAACTTTTCCTGAGAAAAGAAGTCATATTTTCCTTTGTAAAAACCCTATTAAGTAGGATTTTCGTAGGTTGCACTATACACAGGGTGCAGAAATGCCTGATTTCCACACCTTGATCTATAACTAGGTTTTGGAGTTTCTGTAAGTTTCTCTATAGCTAGGGTGCGGAAATTCCTGTACGTGGGAAAAACGAGCGTCTTCTCGATGCTTCGAGAAGGAGAAGCTTCTATGGTGAGGTGGCCTCTGAACGGTTTGGATATTACTCGCTTTCATGATTTAGTGGGATCATCCTAACCTCCTCACCTTATCCTCTTCGACTTATAAAAGGAGAGGAGCTCTCATGGAGAAAGTTAGATTGGCTTGTTATTGAGTTTTGTAGCTTGGAGTTTTTGGAGTTTGTATGTTGGCTTTGAGCTTTTCTTTGTCAAGATAGATTGTGAGTAGATATCAGATCTACAGTCTCAGAATCCGTGGATTAGAAGTGTGTGGGAAGCAAGGAACTATTGGA
This sequence comes from Picea mariana, assembly GCA_032191745.1. Lineage (NCBI taxonomy): Eukaryota > Viridiplantae > Streptophyta > Pinopsida > Pinales > Pinaceae > Picea > Picea mariana. The sequence goes on from JASDQU010882710.1 coordinate 39,894, forward strand.
TGGAACTTGATGACATCAAGGCATCTGGTTGTATCTTTCTTCCACATTCTTTAATACATATATACTTTTCTTTCCTATATGAATGTTATTTGTCCATATTGTATGATTCCTTGATCACATACATAGTTTCATATCTAATAGACTATGTTATTCTTGTCTTCGTTGGATTGTGTTTATTTGTAGATATTTCTCTATAAGCCTCGTGACGAAGCTTGGATTTCATTGGTGAAGTCGGATCTTCGATATTTAAAAGGTATGTTCTAAATCCATTTCTCATTTGATAATTGAATTGTAAGGAAAGAGTATTTCATTGTCTTGTTTTGTTCTAGTTTCATAGTGAAGCTAGGGGGATTGATATGTGTCCGCACTTAACAATTATCCCGATAACAAAATTGGTAACTCCACTGGGAAACGGATTGTTTTCCTAGTTTGACTTGCTTTCTTGCTTTGATTTCCTAGGTGTTGTTTTATGAGTCACTGGGAGATCTAAATTGACTCTTTGACTGTTTAAGTTCACTGGAAAAACCTTATTACTTTTTCTTTTTTCATTTTTACTTTCATTTCCGCACCCTGCTTTGAGGTACAGTGCAGCGATATTTGATTTCCACACCCTACATTTTTTACCAGTGTAAAATCTCTGCATCCTACCCCATAGCTAGCCTACAAAAATCAAGGATTTTCGCACTATATTGGTTCTTTTGCCTACAGAAATCAGTGATTTCCGCAATGTGTTAGTCTGATAGCCTACGATGATTGTGAAATTTTTTATTTTTGATGGTTTTTGCTTACCCAGATCTTGGATTTGGTTTTGGGGTGAATTGTTGGGTTTGATTATGATCTGTTCACAATCTACTTGACATTTTTTGAGCTGCTTTTAGCCATCTTTTCTTTGTTTTCTTTTGAAAGATTTGGTCTCTTGATTTGAATGTCTTTCAGTTACAAAGCATTATTTTTTCTTTAGAATTGTTTGGTGAAAGAACTTTTTCTTTTATTGAATAGCTTGTGTTAAAAGAGAAAAGTTGTTTGGGTTGCTTTGTTTTATAGATATTTTCTATTTCTTTTAGCTATCTTTGAAACAATAAAATTTGATTTCTTGATTTATATTAGATTAGGGGCATCCTTGCATTTGAAGTAGCGAAATTGCATGAGTTTTGGTGTTTTTGGTCTTGGGGGGGACAAGAATCGTGTATTGGTGTATAGTCTCTTTTGCTCAGTTCTTGAAGATCTTGATGTTGATGAGTTTAATAAAATTTTGGGACATTGTGCATATGGGAATGATAAACGTTTTCTCCTTCTAGTAATATAGCTTTCATCGAAGTGAAATGTTAGCATTCTCATTTCTTTGCATTGTTTAGAGTCGGTCAAAACACCACATTGTCCACGTCGTTTTCCTTTTGAGTAACAACTGCCTTAAAAATAAAATGCTTATAAAAATTGATTAGACATTTTTTATATTTTCTGGTAGCAAACCTACATTAGATTGGTTGTAGGGCTTTGGAATAGGTGTGAAAGATAACTTTCCAAAGCTGCAAACAAACATAGAATCTTGCATTAGGGAGCTGTGAAATCTCACACAAGGGTCAAGCCTGAGGTCGCATTGAGACTAGTAGAGTTACTCACCCTGCTTTGCTAGTCTTGGTGTAGATATTGTGTGTATTATGGGGGTCACTTGAAGGTATACCCACAATTATGAGTGGAATCCTTTCGAGTTGATTTCGGGCTAGATACCCTGTCTTTGTGCATGGATCGGATTGTCGATTTTTTCCCCGGGCATCACTATAGTAGTTGGTAACCTTAGTGGCCTATCTCTTTAGGGTCTTTACATGAGGTGATTGTGGATGGGCAAGTATTCACGGTACCTGGAATCGACGTTGGCCAAACTCACTTGGGCTCCTTGGAGGGTATACCCATGATTATGTGTGGGAGCTTGCACCAAGGCATAAGTTCATTAAGAAGGTCGTCAATGTAACTTTTCTACCTGCTCTATCTTAGCCCTTTCTTACTTTTTCCTCGCGACGTTGGATTTCATCACCAACTAGTGTGCTCATTGTGAGAAAGTTTTTCTTGCTTGCTTGTTTACTAGATTTT
>JASDQU010882710.1:48168-77427 GCA_032191745.1 Picea mariana
TAATACTTATCATATAAAGAAGAAGAGGTTTTTACCCTATATGGGTTTCCTTGGGAAATATCTATCTCTATGTTTCTCATATATGTGACTGATGCTGAATGTGTCATTGTATATTTCCCTGCATTATTGTGATCATCATTGAGTGCCTTGTAAACATTTTAAAAGAAGCATAATTGTTTAAGCACGGTAACAACTGATTCACCCCCCCTCTCAGTTGTCCAACAAGGTGCTGGTGGTGTTTATTTGTATGTAACCTGAACTTGGCGGGAGCTTTAATTATATGAAAATTTGAAATTGTTTTGAATGTATCGTGTTCCCTCTTCGTATGTAAATCTACCGTGTTTTTTATCTAAGTTTCTCGCAAATTATGAGATTTTATAACTATCACTGTTCTAATTTTCTTTGTAAGTTCGTTGATACGTTCATTTTAAAACTTTTGATGTTGATTGATGCTGACATGGCGTTACTGACTCAGGGTTATTAAAATATTTTAAAACATAAAATCTAGAACTTGACTGGTGGGTAAGGATTGCACTTGGGGACTTCACTCTCGTTGAAAGCGCTAAAAGGGATAGATATTGTGACTTCCTATGTCGGGATGGTGTTAGGGATTGACGTTCAAATGGAAAATTAATGCGTAGTTTTCTTTGTGAATTATCATTTTTGTGGATCCCCGACACCGAAATCGTTTCAGGAATCGGCGATCGGCGATACCACTCCTCTCTTTGCACGACGCTTAATCTTTCATTTTTATGATGAAGTTGAACGGATCGATCTTCGGCGATATCTTTAGTTGAGTTTATTCGCGAAGCTAAGAGACCTCCTTTTATCGACGCTAGTGAAATTCGGTGCTCGACTATTTTGAACTTCTCAAGCGATTTTCGTCACTTTTAATCTTTCCCGATGCCAAACTTCCTAAGCGTGTTGGGGAAAACTTTAGACTGCCGATTTCTTAAGTAGTTGTTAAGTCCCTTTTAAATTTAAGATGATTCTTTATATGTTCAAGCATACTTTAAACAATTCAAGCATGAAAACATAAAAGATAAGCACAGGCAGCAATTTCATACTAAAGTGGAAACAGACAGTGCAAAGGATCAAGTGGTACCCAAAAAGTAGAAATGGACATAGACTTTTTAGGGTGTGTTGAGTGCTCAACAAATGGCAATTCACTGGGAGAAAGTAGAATATTTGTTCCTCCTCCAAGGCTCGGCCGATACGGAAGCTGATGGAGAATCTTAACTGGTCTTAAATCGAAATCTATTAACCTTTGCATTTGAAGTTCTTTGGTTGATGCTTCTGGATCTGTCTGTGGGGTTTTAACCCTTTTCCTCCTTAATTTCCTTTGACCCTGACTCATGCCCCATTTTTACAAAAGTTTAGAAAAGTATTCACCGACACGAAGCCTTTAATTACCTCTACTCACCTACTTCGATGTCGCTCCGCTGCCAGTGAGCATCCATAGCCCCGACGGAGTCACCCTGACATCACAGACCTTGCTCCACTACCAGGGAGCATCCATAGCCCCAGTGGAGATATCTGCATACCCTCTCCTATTGTTCACTCTTTTGATAATACTAATTTATTTCAACATGATGCCATGAGTGAGTGAGGGAGGAGGATGTTTGTTTATTTGCAAAGTAAGATGGTTAAGGTGGATCCTTCACTAGCTCTGTATTTTGGGTTCATGTAGTCCTTTCCATATTTCCTTTGTTCCCTTAAGGTCTTACCGAACCACAAAGTAGACACTTCTGGTATTTCTCTAAAGTTGTTCATTTGCTTAGGTTAGACAGAGGATTCCTCAAAGTAACCACAATTTTTCAAGTGCTTCTCCTGTTTGTAAGTGAGCGACGAGTTAGAAACAAAGTTTTCTATGTTGCATGATTATAAGGCCAGCCATCGTCTTGTCAGACACACCTTCAAAAGTACAGAAAACTAGAAGGAAAAGAAACAACAAAAAAGAAGTATTTCACAACCATGAAGATACTCAACATAAAACACACATATTTTATTTTTATTTTTATTTTTTTAATTGGAAGTATTGTTTTAGAGCTTGGCCATTTACTGGGAGGGCATCAGGTCCCCCCCTTAGATTATGCAACCGATAAGTGTCTGCCCCAATCTTCTATGCCACCTAAAAAGGTCAAAGCCATAGATTCTGAAACTTAGAATGCTTCCCTTTTGGTTCATTTGCCCTATCCCACTTCAGGACTAAGTATCCTACTTCAAAGTTATTTTCTTTAGCCTTATGCTTATCGAACCACCTTTTCACTATCTGTTGGTGAGATAGGAACTTTAACTTAGCCTTTTCTCTCTCTTCTTACAGCATGAGCAGAGTGTTGATTCTTTGTTGTATGGTCGATGAAGGTTCCTCGATAGAATATTAGGCTAGTTGAAGAGATGGAATATAGAGCCCATTTGGGAGGATGGCTTCTTGCCCGTAGACCAAAAAGTACGAGGAATTCCCTATAGATTCTTTGGGTGTGACTCTATCAACCCATAAAGAATTATGGAGTATATTATGCCAATTTATTTGGTTATCTACAATAGCCTTATTTAATATTCTCTTTGGGTTCTTATTAGTTGATCCTGCCACACCGTTTCCCTGGGGGTAATAATTCACAGAGTACTTAATTATGATTCCTTTGTCCAGAGAAAACTCCATTAACAGGGTGGAAGAAAAATAAGTTGTGTTATCAAAGACCAAAATAGAAGGGACACCAAACCTTGTGATCAGTTGTTGTTCTATGAATTGTATCACTACCTTCTTGTTTACATGAGTCAGAGGAATTGCCTCTTCCCATTTTGTGAAATAGTCAGTGGCAGTAAGAATGTACTTGTGCAGTTTTGAAGAGCTAGGTGTAATTTCTCCTATGATATCCAACCCCCATTGCTCAAAAGGCCTAGAGACAATCACAGGTTGGAGTGGGACTGCTGCTCTCTTATCCTTCCTAGTGCTTATTTGACAAGTCTTACAGTTTCTAGCGTAAGTATGAGTGTCTCTGAACAAGGTGGGCCAATAATATTTGGCTCTCAGAATCTTATGAGCGGTGGTGTTTCCTGCGAAATGTCCCTCGACGAGGCCATCATGGAGCTCCTTCAGCACTTTTTTTGCATCTTCATATTCTAAACATCTTAATAGTACTCAGTCACAATTGATCTGGAAGAGTACCAAATTTATAAGGCGATATTGTGCAGATTTTAACCTAAGGGATCTCCTTTCCCTATGGTTGAGGTTTTTGGGACAAGTCTAGTGATGTAGAAGATAAGTTAAATCCTTATACCAAGACTCTTGTCCTGCGGAGATGTATGATACTTCACCACAACATAGTGCCATTTCATTCTCCCATCCGAAATCTTCATTTACTTGGTCTTGGGATTCGGCTACAAGCCTCCATAACCCTTGTCCTCTTACTAATTTGGCAGGTTTTATATCTAGATCAAATTCTTGGACTACCGCCATCCAGTTCCCTCTTCCTTCCCCCATTTCTTGTTGGGTAAAAAAGGATCAGACTGCAGGGTGTGGCACAATCACTTTAGTGTGATTCTTGAGGATGTAAGACCTGAAATGTTTTACTCCCTTATATATCGCATAGGCATGTTTATCAATAGAAGGATAGTTGAGCTCAACTCCTTGAAGATTAGTGCTTATGAATGACATTGGGGCCTCTTTGTTGTTGTCATCCTTCTGAGTCAAAACTGCAGCTAACAATTGGTCGGAGGCGAAAGTATAAAGGGAGAAGTCTCTATTGAAATCGGGACTTCGCAACATCGGGGCCCGGGATATAGCAGCTTTGATATTGTTGAAGGCATATTTTCGCTTATCATCCCACTTAAATTCGGCATCCTTTCAAATCATATTTTGTAAGGACTTGATGATTTCTATGAAATCGGGAGTGAACTTCCTCACAAAATTTATTTGCCCGAAAAACGGCTGCATAGCTTTCTTGTTATGGGGCAAGGGAAGTTGAGCTATGGCCTTAATCCTTTTTGGGTCTATGTGAATACTTGATTGAGATATAATGTGACCTAACAACATACATTCCTTGACACCAAAGATAGGTTTCTTAGGGTTTAAGGATATACCATATTTCCTACACCTTTCGAAATTTGAGTTATGTGTTGGATGTGCTCTTCTCTATTCTTCGAATACACTGTTACGTCATCTAGATACACTACCACAAATTTATTGATTATTCCCCCGAAAGATACGTCCATGGCCCTTCGGAAGGTCACTCCTATGTTAATTAACCCGAAAGGCATGCATTTATACGCGAAGGTTCCCCACTTGGTTCGAAAGGTGGTTTTTAAATGGTCTTCCTCTGAAACCAAAACTTGGTTGTATCCTGAGAAACCGTCTAGTAGAGAGAAAATCTCCCAGATGGATACGGTCTGCAGGAGTTGTTCCATTGGTAGGATTGGGTAATTATCCTTTTCTGAAGCTCTTTTGAGGTTCCTAAAATCTACGCATAAGCAAATTTCACTTGACTTTTTCCTCACCAGGACAAGATTTGCTACCTAGGCGGAATGCCTAACCTGGAAAATGATCTTGGCATCTAAAAGTTTCTTTAACTCCTGATACATGAGAGGTTCCAAGGATGGATTATAATTTTAGAGCTTCTGTTGGAAAGGTTTCACTTCAGATTTTAACGGGATAGTGTGTTGAATGATGTGGGTATCATACTTTTTAATATCCCTATAAGACCATGTGAAGACATCCTGGTATTGTTTGAATAATTTGAGATAAGATTTCATCTCTTCCTTAGATATAGTCTTGTCGAGATTCACATTCTTTGGGTTCTCTGGGGTCCCAAGATTTATAATTTCACGCAGGGGACAAGAGCTACAAGTCTTTGTTTTTTTAGGTCCCTTAAATCGCTCTTTCATATCAAACAGATTTTCTAGATTAGCTATCCCTTTTGGGATTGTGTGAGCCTTTGATTTATCCATAGGTTTTCCTATCCAAGGATCGGTCTCTGTTGATTTATCTTGGAATTATTCATCGTCAATAGTGAGATCTTTGAAGTTGTCTTGGTTGGTCAAGAAGTTTATGATCTGTTCATCTCCTTCAAAGACTTTCCAATTGGAAATGTTATTAGGTACAAACGGTTTGTATAGCATCTCCACAGTGAATCGAGAGGCTTCATAATCCTCTAGAGGTGACAGCCTGGAAGCAGTTGTGGCCAAGGAGTCAGCAAGAATATTATTTTCTCTGGGGATTGTTGTAATATTGAAGGCTTCAAAGTGATCTATTAACCTATGTACCTCCTGTTGATACTTCTTTAGGTGAGGAGAATTGCAATGTATAGTATTTCTTACTTGTCTAACAATAATTTCAGAGTCTCTGAAAACTTTCAATTCTTTGACATTTGAATCTATGGCTTTATTTAATCCTTGTACTAGAGCTTCATATTTGGCAGTGTTGTTAGTACATTCGTACTCTAGCCTACAAGATAGGAAATGAAGTTTACCTTTAGGATCAATGAGGATGCATCCTAATCCTAACCCTTATTGCGATTTAGATCCATCAAAATAGAGGGTCCAAATTTGTGAATGAAAATCGCTCTTTTCTTGCCCTTGTTAATTTATCTCCCTCCTATATTTTGTCATGCAATATCTAGCACAGGGTTTTGACAGAAGAGGGTGTCTCCTATCGGTATCGGTGACATCTCTTGAAAAACCAATTCAGAGTTTTAGGTAAGAGGAACATCAGACAAGAGAGGAGAAAAGTTTCTGAAGTAGGAATCCTAGGAATAATTACCCAGTATGGGGAAATTTGTGGATGAGGGTTCGTTTAGGGTTTCTAGATCAGTGGCCATATGTTTCAGATATCTCTCCCTATCGATTATGATCATGTTTTTGTATCCCTTCAATGGTAGCCAAAGATGTGCCCAGTCTATACTGAAGTACCCATTTAGATTTTCAGACCAATCTCGACTCAGTAATAGCCCATATGCCTCTGGGATATATACTACAATGATTTCAATCACTTGCACAAACGTGGGGTGTTTCAAGATTATGATCATCACATATTTGAGTTCTCCTATGACCTTGACCTAGGTTTTGTCTAGTTGTATGAAATGTTTATCACTCTTCAGAGGAATGGAATTTAATTTTTTGCAAACAGACAAGGGCATGAGGTTGGAAGATGCTCCATAATCTACCAAACAGTTGTGAAGGTTCCTATTGAAGACTTAAAACATTAAGAAGAATGGTGGGACAAAAGGATTTTCCTTTCTATCTCCTGAAAAAGTGTTCACAGTTGGTTTTCCCACCAGATTTGTGGGAGACAGATTTTTTTCCGGACCATTACCCGAAGTTGGGTTTTCTACTTAGTTCAAAGCTTGTAACAGAAATTCCTTCTACTGAGGAATCGTGCATATGTCCATAACTGATATATTAGCCTTTAGCTTCTTTAAATCTTTGACCATGTTGTAATCTAGTTTGGGCAATTCATGGGTATGAATGCTTATAGGGTTTTTACCGAGAGCGAAGGATGTTTTCGGGAGATCGAGATTTATCTTACTTTTCGAAGCCTGGGTAGTGTCGATATCTTTCGAGCCATGTGGACCCTTACTGCATGTCTATACCACTGAAACTTTCGCGGGTTGTTCCTGAGACTCAAATAGGTCGTCAGAAGGCATGATCAGGTCAGGATCCTAGATCAGCATGGTTGTATCTCATGGTAGGTCAATCTCTTCTTGGTCAACAATATTCATAACCGAACTGCTTGGTTGTTCGGTCAGGAAGACTTCGTCTATAAATCGATTGGCCATCAAATTCATGGCATGTACCCATTGAGGGAAGTCTCTTTTAGAGTGGTTTTCCTGATGATAAGTACAGAAAGAATTAGATGCAACATTCCCTAGAATATTTAAGTTAGTTGGGGGAGGTTCAATTTCTTTGAAAGGCGGGTTTCTTTTAAATAAAGTCTTATAGGGCCTTTGGCCTTGGTTTCCCTCTCCTGCATTTCTCTTCATGTCTATGATATTGTTTGATAATTTCTTAACCATGCGTTGTAGATCTTCTATATCTCCATTACCCTTATCGGGAGTCTGTTCAGTTGGTTTCCCCGACGGTCTAGTCAAAAGGAGTCCTATCTTGGGAGGAGGTTGGGATTATTTATTTACTAGGGAGGCCTGGCCTTCTTTACATCCTTTCAAATGGAGTTCTATTGTCTTGGCCTCTTCAAAACGTTTTTCCAGGGTTTTATTAGCGGATCTTTTTACAAACATAGAAATAGAAGTCGAGAGCGCATTAGCATAAACCTCAATTTGCAACTCCTGAGTTGGTTTTGCCACGGGCTAGAATTTGTTTAAAATGGACATGAACCTTTGATTGAAATCTTTGACCATTTCCTTCGGACTCATGGTGTCAGCAAATAGCTTAGACATCAGAGCTTCTGTAATAGTTTCCTCTACAAATTTATTTAGAAAATCTTTCTGGAACTTGGTCCAGCTAGTTATAGATCCTACTAAAAGATTAAAATACCACGTGGGAGCTGAATTTTCAAACTTGTGGGGGGAAATTCTGTAGACTACGTCTTCATGTTGAACATTCATAAGTCTGATTGCGAGTATGAACTTCTTGATATGATCTTTCGATAAACCTGAAGTCTCGGGGTCGTACTTAGGAAGTAGTTTCTCCAGGTTCTAGGGAAGATTATGTATTCATCCAGGGACGGCCACGGCGTCTTCGGCCAACCAAGGTTGGTTGTTTTGAAGTGGGATTTCCCTTTCCTCCTCATGGTCGTTATTACCTTCCATATCATCAAAATCTGAGTTGAACTCTGCTTCTTTCGAAAATTCATCTATCTTAGAGAAGTTGCCTGCTGGCGTCTTAAGGATAAGATTAAGAGGGTGTTTGATTTTGGTGATCGCAAAGTCTATCAAGTCTTCTACCATGTGAACAAAAAATTCGTCAGTATTATTGACCACCGGTCTGCTTATTTGTTTTCCTCAAGGAAGTATCGGAGCTAAGGGAAACACACCAATCTATCGAGCGTAGGCTCTTGTGAGTCTTCTAAACTGATTTAATTCCTCATGAGGGAGAGCGTAAGGTATTTCAGGGAATAATTGTTCTTCCTCGGGATGGGATAAGTTACCCGCTTCAGGAGTACTCAGCGTGTGTGGGTTGTCTTTTGAATGACTAGCCATGCATATGGGTTGTTATGAATCTGTAGGCTGTTTGAAATGCTATATAAAATATATATTCAGCCATTCATTCGCAGTCCCTCCTTCTAGCACCAATTTTGTTGATGGGTCTTAAATCCCTTGATTCAAAAGTAGGAACCAAACCCACCACCGAGGCCCAATTAGACTCTGCAGCGTTTAAATATGGAATGGTTCTCCAGATCTTGCGATTCGGCCAAATTATCGATGGGCTTTTTGTTTTCTTGTGAAGGCTCTTCCTTCGGTTAGGACTATTCTCTTCTATATTTTCTCTTGGGTGGGACTGGTATGAGAGATGCAAGCCAGTATAAACCAACTTGAAAACAAACAGGATTATGTTTTAACTACTAGGGAAGAGGTTGAGCTTGGGGTAACCCACTGCTCAAACATGCAAACAATGATTCTATACCACGTGCCCAGTACTAATACATCAAACATGTGAGCATCCAATTACTATCTCAAAAACTAATTATCAGAAAGAAAGCACATATGTAATCAGATAATGCAAAGAAAAATAATTCATCTACCATAACCATTCATCACATAATAACACAATGATTCATCTTCATCATTAAAGAAAAGAACATCAAAACATTGCACCAGATAACTTGACAACAAAATCAATTACTCTTACTCATTACTGCATCATTCATGAAACAGGATAGTAAGTAGTTATTCTCCAAGTCCAATCACATGCATTTGATGAAAATATATTGTCTTTGGTCCAAAAGGACTTCTCAATTCATAGCAGCTTCAAAATAATTCTTAACAACTAGAAAGAAAGAGTTCTTACAACAACCATCAACCCCTCACTAATTGGTTGATGTCCTTATTTATAATATAAAGTTTAATTGAAATTAACGGCTAAGTGCAGTTTAAGAAAAACAAAAATCGCCACGTGGCGTCATCTTCTAACAGTTTCTTTAACAGTCAAGCTAAGATATCTCTTGAAAAGGGTGACTTCTCTCATATTCAGACCAACTGATAAACAATTATTCACAAGTTTGGGCCCATGGAAATCTATGTTGTTCCATCGGAGCCGCATATATTCCCCTGATGTCCATTGCATGCGCCCGGTACTTTACTACATTGGAGTTCAACTTTTGTAGCATGGTTCGAGCTCTGATTGGATGTTCTACAAATCGTTGCACTTGTCCTGGTCTCGCGTCAACCATCTTTACGAACTCTTCAGTCCATGAATCTTGTTTGGCATGCGATCCGACTACATTGGTCGGGTTGGAAAAGTTATTAGGGGTGTCGAACTCAGGGAGTCTGATATCCTTTATTGCTCTGTTGATTTTGCTTCGATGTTTATTTTGAGTTCTTCGATGAGGTCATGGAGAAAAATTTGTTCGGTAGTCGGGAGGATCTTTCTTGCAATCGGGGTTGAGGTAGTTTAGTGATCAGGTAACACATAGTAAGACACAAACAAAATAGAATAGACTGATACGTACCTGTGGAGATCGTTAGTTTCGATCATTTAATACTTACGTGATCCCAGTTGCCGCTTTAAATGACATATGGTGTCCTTATCCACGTCATCGCTCGTCTTCAGTTTAAATGAGTTACTTTAGCGTGTCATAGCATGGCAAATCAAGTACTACAGATATGAGCGTCGGAACTGTCATAGTAGCTACTTGACCCTTGGGGCTAGGAAAGGATGTGAGAGTCGAACGTGTGCACGTACACTCCCAAAAGGTTGGGTACCGTAATAAGGAAGTTGTTAAATGCCTCAGGTTGAGGTGAGTGGTTCCTCTAGAAGTTGTATCACCAAGTGTGTCAACTATCATTCATTAATAATGGACGCTGGGGAGTTTAAAGAGATTAGAATGATCGTACTGTATATTCCCTACAACTCCGATCGACGGTGTTTCATGCGTTCTAGATTGCATCCATCGAGCAGTTGTGATGCATTAAATATTCAAGACATCCTGTCATGAGGCGTGAGTGTTCTTTGGCACGTTCTATTTTTCTTCCTCATTCTACTATAAATTCTAGGGGCTCTGTGGGGGGGATTCTACGCAGTAGCTGAGTTTATACATCGGTAACGTTGGTCTTGCGAGTCTAATTCTGGAAAAACTCTATGTCGTAGTCCTTTAATCATATGCAGACATCTAAGCTAATATGTTGTTGCACTATGGGATCCCCTTTAAATAAGAGACGAGGTTTGCGAGGTAGTTGGAGTGCCAGGTCTAAGCCTAAGTGTGCCTGGGACTTTTTCTTATTGGTATCAAGTGTCCTTGAAGATTCAAAAGGAGGTATCTGCCTTTGCTCAGAAACAATTTCAGCTTCTCAAGAGGAGGTGGGAGTGGAGAGAAATATGTCTGAAGGACATACGTTGGGGGTTGTGCCCTCTCAGGATAATACACCCCAAAGGAGGGGAAGGCCTAGAAAAAATAAGGAAAAAGGAGGAGAATACCACCTCCCAACTGAGCTGAGTGCACACCCGGCCGCTGAGGAGTTTACGATGCACAGTACCTAGTCGGAGCCTGTCGGGACTACCATTCGAGAAAGAAGGAGACAAAATTTAAAGGCAAAGACACAAGATTCTCCCATTGGGAGTCCCATCCGACAGCTAGAGCAGGCCCAACTTGCCATAGCCAAAATTTACCAAGAAAATAGAGAATTGTGGAGATAGTTGATGGTGAAGAACCAGAAGGTATCAGCACCGCAGGGTCATGAAGGAAGCACAGATTGGCTCAAGAGATGGCTTTGGGAAGAACAAGATATGATTGTGCAGCTATGCAAGGCGCAGAGGGTGACAGGGAAGGAGAAAAAAGAAAACACTACAAGGCGCAAGGAATAGTCTGGGAGAAGGTTCGTGTGCAGAAGATACATAAAGGGCGGGCTCTTGCTTTGCATTCTCCGAAGTGACGCTTGATAGTTGTCTCTTTTGTTGTAAGGGTTTTCATATTCTCACTGTAACGGGGTCGGTTAGTCAAGGCGTCGGTGGTGTTTATTTGTACGTAACCTGAGCTTGGTGGGAGCTTTAATTATATGAAAAATTGAAAGTGTTTTGAATGTATTGTGTTCTCTCTTCATATGTAAATATGTTGTGTTTTTTATCTAAGTTTATCACAAATTATGAGATTTTATAATTATCATTGTTCTAAGTTGCCTTGTAATTTCATTGATACATTCCTTTTAAAACTTCCGATGTCGATTGATGTTGACATGGAGTTACTGACTCGGGATTATTAAAATATTTTAAAACATAAAATCTAGAACTCGGCTGGTGGGTAAGCATTTCACTTGGGGACTTCGCTCCTATTGAAAGCACTAAAAGGGATAGATACTATGACTACCGATGACGGGATGGCGTCGGGGATCGGTGTTCAAACAGAAAATTAATGGGTAGTTTTCTTCGTGGATTATCATTTTTTGGATCCCCGACGTCGAAATCATTTCAGGAATTCACGATCGGTGATACCATTCCTCTCTTTGTGCGACGCTTACTCTTTCATTTTTCTGTCGAATCCGAACAGATCAGTTTTCAGCTATATATTTAGTGGATTTTATTCGTGGAGACAAGAGACCTCCTTCTGCCAACACCGGTGAAATTCGGTGCTCGACTATTTTGAACTTCTCAAGCAATTTTCATCACTTTTAATATTTCTTAATGCCGAACTTCCTAAGAGTGTTGGGGAAAACTTTAGACTATCAATTTATTAAGTAGTTTTTAAGTCCCTTTTAAAGTTAAGATGATTCTTTATATGTTCAAGAAGACTTTAAAAAATTCAAACATGAAAACATAAAAGATAAGCACAGGTAGCAGTTTCATACTGAAGTGGAAACAGACAGTGCAAAGGATCAAGTGGTATCCAAAAAGTAGAAATGGACATAGAATTTTTAGGGTTTGTTGAGTTCTCAATAGAATGGTTTGGATCTTACTCTCTTTCATGATTTAGTGGGGTCATCCTAACCTCCTCACCTTATCCTCTTCAACTTATAAAAGGAGAGGAGCTCTCATGGAGAAAGTTAGATTGGCTTGTTATTGAGTTTTGTAGCTTGGAGTTTTTGGAGTTTGTATGTTGGCTTTGAGCTTTGATTTGTCAAGATAGATTGTGAGCAGCTATCATATCTACAGTCTCAAAATCCATGGATTAGAAGTGTGTGGGAAGCAAGGAACTGTTGGAAGGAACCTGATGACATCAAGGCATCTGGTTGTATATTTCTTCCAAATTATTTAATACAGATATACTTTTCTTTCCTATATGAATTTTATTTGTCCATATTGTAGGATTCCTTGATCACATACATAGTTTCATATCGAATAGACTATGTTATTATTGTCTTCGTTGGCCTATGTTTGTTTGTAGATATTTCTCTATAAGCCTCTTGACGGAGCTTGGATTGCATTGGCGAAGTTAGATCTTCAATATTTAAAAGGTATGTTCTAGATCCATTTCTCATTTGATAATTGAAATCTAAGGAAAGAGTAGTGCACTATCTTGTTTTGTTCTAGTTTTGTAGAGAAGCTAGGGGGGGTTGATTTGTGTCTGCACTTAACAATTAGCCCGATAAAAGTATCCCAAATTCTTTAGTCATTTCCTAGATAGTACTGTTGATAAATTGAGTCCCCTGATCACCCATAAGAATTCTAGGGCATCCAAATCTTGTGACCACTTTTTCAAATAAGAAGTGTGTTTCAATGCTTCACTTGTGCTGCTTCAACCCATCTAGTCAAATATTTCATCATTATAATGATATACCATTCTCCTGATCTTCTGGCTGGTGGATTAATTGGTCCTACAAAATCTAATTCCCACTTGTCAAACACTTTCAAAGTTTCTTTAGGTATTAATGGCATCCCATCCCCCCTGGATGGATTTCCAACCCTCTGACAGAGATCACAATTCTGACAATACTCCTTTTCATCCTTGTGAACTGTTGGCCACCGTAATCCTGCATGCAATATCTTATGTGTAGTATCCTTCCCTGCATAATGTCCTGTAGTTGTTCCTTCATGTGCTTCTGCTAAAATAATAGGCCTCCTATGCTGCATGACACATCTTCTCAGAATTTGTTCTACACCAAGTTTGTAAAAGTGTCCTACAATCAGTTGGTAGTCTATAGCTCTAACTACTATATTTTTCTTCTATGCAAAATTAAATTCCTTTGGGGAAAATACTGTACTCAAAAATTAAATAATGTCAGCAAAATATTCAACAATAATGTGCATTGAAAACCATTGTTCTTCTGGGAAATTTTCCTCCAATTTTCTTGGTTCCACTCCATTACTTATCCTGGACAAATGATTTGTCCCTACATTCAATATTCTGGACTTCAACAAAACTTCAAAATCAAATTCCTGAAACAACAGTATCCATCTGCATATTCTTCCCCCCAACACTTTCTTATTGACTAAATATATAAGAGCATAGTGATCTATAAACACTTAAAATGTTGGCCTAACAAATAATTTCTTAATTTATGCAATGCATATACCTTAGCCAATCCTTCTCTTTATGTTGTATTCTAGTTTTGTTCTAAATATAAAAACTTTTTGCTTGCAAATTCTATTGGTTGATCTATATCACCTTCTCCTAGTTGTGTTAATACTGCTCCAAGCACTATTGTAGATGCATCTAAATGAACATGGAATTACTTTTACCATTTTGGAAACACCAAAATTGGTGTTGTCACCATTTTCTCCTTCAAGATATCCAAACTCTCTTGGCACTCATTGTTCCACTAAAACTTAATGTCCTCCTTCAACAATTTATCCATCGACGCAATAATTTGTGCATACCCCCTTATAAAATTCTTGTAGTATCATGTATGGCCAAGTGTACTTTTTAATTGGTGCACTAACTTAGGTGGTGGTAATTTAACTATGAAAATAATTTTGGTAGGATCAACCAACAAACCATGTTTACACAGCACATGCCCTAAAAAAATACCAAATGGTGCATTGAAAATACATGTCTTAATATTCAATGAAATATGACATTGTCTACACCTGTCTAACATCAATATTAACACTTCAACATGGTCCTATGATAAGATAAGCATTGTCCATTCATCCAAATAAACTTCCAAAAACTTACGAATAAAGTCTTTAAATGCAACTACTACTACCCTTGAGAAGATAGCAGGGGCATTCTTCAATCCAAATGGCATCTATGTATATTGATATGATCCCCATTTTATTGCAAAATGTAGTCTTATGTCTATATTTTGGTGCAATTCTGATCTGGTGATATCCTAAAAATCCATCTATGAATGAATAGGCTTCTTGTCCTCCTACATTCTCCAATACTTCAACTGTAAATGGGGTAGGGAAGGGATCATGCAGGCAGGCATTATTCATCTTCCTCAAATCTACACAGATCTATATTCCCCTTTCTTATTCCCCTACACTACCATAGGCCTAATCCATTCAGATTCTTCCACGATTTCTATGACACCAGCCTCTAACATCTTATCATTTTTTGTCTTCACTTTCTTCTTGTACACTAGATTCAACATGTAAGGTCTCCGTCTTATTGGTCTCGCATATAGCTTCAAAGGGATCTTCATCTCTCCAATTTCTCCTGCAACCCCTTTCATCTCTGAGAACGTTGCTAGAAATAGGTCACTATACCCATGTAGTAGCTATGTTATTCTATCTACTATCCAGTTGTCCCAATAGTCTCCAATACTTGCAATCTTTGGGTTTTCTACTTTTCCAACATTTATCTTATTTATCTTCAATGGTGCAGCATAATATTTTTACTCTAACTGTGGACCTTCTACTTCTCTTTCCCCTTCAACTTATGTGATATTTATGTTGTGTAGGTTTCCTTCTATTGGGTCTTCTTATTCTATGACATGATAACAGTGTAGCAACTGTCTGAATTTTTGTCTCTTCTGGTTCTGATAAGTTATCACAATCTCCACTTCTGGTTCTTCAAAAAACCTATCTCTTACCAACATCAGTGTTATATCTATTTCTAGATTTTCATGCTCAAATGTGATTGTAATGACAATGTTCTTTTGTATCTCCTCCCAATTTGTAGTTTCCCTGCGTTGTTCTAATTCTGTGTACCAATTACTTGGGCTTCCTTCCATTGTATGAATAAAATGATGTGGCCACTCCTATGATGGTGCCAATATCCATTTAGTTATACACGTTATTTGGGTTATCACATTCCATCATACTTCTCCACATATATATTATCATGTTCTGTGCCTAATCGAATGCATAGTAACCTCTTGCATTGATACCAGTTATGATTTTTTTCCTTATGAGTACCCCACAAATGTTTAGGTGTAGATTTCAAAGAAATATCCAATACTGGTAACCTCTGAATTTCAAAAACTTCCATCTCAAACTTTGTTAAAAATTTCTCTAAATTATTCTAACCATAAAAAGTAGGAGGTTCTCTTACTTTTGTACCAACCCATATTAGTGCGCAGGTCATACTTGCGCATATTTTGTGGATAACTTATGCAATCATTGTTGTCAATTCTCTAGTAATGTTTAAGAGTCTAAAGCACACGAAATAATTCTTCTCCAACTAAGCATTCCATCTGTTGTTGGGTTAACACAATCTTCTTCTCGCATGGTATTTTTATACAACTGGTTTATGTCTTGTGTAATAAGATTTTATGTTGCATGTTCCACATACCTTCCTCCTTCTTAAGGATGGCGCAATAACTTTGTATTCTCCTGATTTAGAGATTATTTTTCTAGTCTTCGGGTTGATAATATCCTGATTGTCAAATTCTCAATTCAGACCCAACAATGTTGGATATGGTGAAGTGCTATCTACTATGTCAATCACCTAAAAATTTTTCATAGCGTGCACACCATCTAGATCTACCAGTATGCCCTTCATTCTACCATTTGGTACCACTCTATGTTAATTTTCTAACTTCAACTAAATAGATGAAAATCCCAATGTATTTTCCCCCATAGCTTCCCATGTCTTCTTAGGAAAAACATTTACTTCAGACCCTAAGTCTAATATGATATTGCCCATATTGAAGTCTCCAATGTTTTCATTTAATCTAAACTCCCTACTTGTTCTTCTCTTCTTATGGACCTGATTGACTCCCTTCTGTTCTGGTTTCATCACTTCAGAATTGCAATTCCCTAACAAACTTTGTAATACTTGTAAAGAGTTTATATCATTCAACAACTTTACATAAGACCCCAAATATTTTTCCAGATTACTTACTTGTTCTGAAGTCTGATCTATATTTATCTGATCAACCAGATGAGGCATTTCATGCACCGATACATCATCTTCTATCTTTGTACTTGAAGTAGACATAATATTATCCTTTAGAATCTCTTGTCTAGCTTCCTTGAATGTCTCCTTCTCTTTGTGTGCATCAAAATTCTGTTGAGGTGTTGTATTATTTCTGATCCACTGGTACTAGTACTGGTCCTGATCCTTCTTTGTTGCATATGCTCCTGTCTTGGCTCCACCTCTAGTAAATATATTGATCTTCTTCCCAGCCTCTTTTCAGTTTTCCACAGCAATCCATTGAACATTATGATTGTTTTGGTTCCTCTTGTGTTGTATCTTTACCACAAGTATCGAATAGTATTATGTCTCATGATTTGTTATGCAATAATACATACATGTCGTAGGTGATTGTAGACAATCCCTTGCATAATATCCAGTTTTTTTACAATTGCGACATGTTACTAGTCCTTTACCTTCTTCAAATCCTCTTCCTCCTCCTCTGAAGCCTCCTCTATTTCCTTGATTGTCTCTACGCGGTGTATTGTACTCTAGTGCCTGATTGTATAGTGGTCGCAAATTATTATACTGCGGTGGCATTGCAAACTACTGTGCATTTTTATACTGCGATGGAGCTCCAAACTGTTGTGTGTTATTATATTGTGGTTGTGTTGTAAAATTTTGCGTGTTATTATACTTTTTTTGTTGCATAGGTTGTACTGTCATTAATTCATCATGCACCCTATAAGTATCTAATGTCCTCTCCTTCATTATTTCCAAGGTTCTACGATCCTTGTCATCATGTCCAACTGACTTGCAAAAATTACAAAATGTATTCTTGGGTAATGTTTAATACTTTTGCATCATGGGACAATGATAAGGATCATGTCCATGTGTTCTACATATCTCACACCATGGTCCTCCTATGGCTAAAGAATTCAATATTCCTATCCCCAAGTACTACACAAAGGTTAGGAACTCATTCTTATGATGTCCTTTTGTTCTTCATAATGTGCACTAGACATCTTCCCTCTTTTCCTTTCCTTTATTCCGATTCAACTAAAATGACAGGTTCTTCAGATATTCTCTTAGCTCTTCCACACCTGCATCTATATGCTTGTATTGATTTTCCTCTAATTGCAAGTTTGCATGCAAAGCCTCAGCCTGGGTTTGGAATTTTTGTTGCCTCAGTGGATAATTCAAATGTGCCAATAATGAACGAAAAAATAAATGTCTATGTTGCATATCTGTAATAGGATACTTCAACTTACCTTTTAGTCTCTTGAACTTATGATCAACCTCCCAAACTAAATCGCATGGATTCTGTTTGATCTCTATCATTGCATTCATGAACTTATCCTTTGAACTTGGTCGCTAAAATTTAGTGTTCAATTCCTTCTTCACATATGCGACAGTTGTAGGCGCTCCTTGTGGATTGTTTACTGCAAGGCCCACATACCAGTCTAGTGCGTGATCTATGAATGTGATCGCCAGCTATGCCACTTTTGTATCTTCATTTATAATCTTCTTAGCAACCCAAATATTCTCACAAATAAACAAATTCTTCTTTAGGTCCTCTGAACCTTCTCCACAGAATTCTGGTAACTAAATTGTTGGATATAATCCTTCCATTGTGAAGTTTACTGCACTACTAGTTCCAAGCAGTGTAGATACTTGAATGTTACTAGATGAAATTTTAGTTTTACTTGAATTTCCATTGGACCCACGTCCAACTAAAATCATTCTACCACTAATCACTTGTTTTCTAAATGGTTCTTCTTCTTCATATGTCTTAGTCGCACATGGGGTTGTGGGTTCCACACTAATTCAGATATGGAATGGAGAGACTTCTTCTATGTTGGACCTCTGACCTCTAGTTTTCCTCTCATATGTGGCATGCAAGATTTCCTTAATCTTCCCCATTTTGTGGATATCATCTACCTCCTCCTCATCACTATCCAATCCCTCTTGCTCGGCTACTACCCTATTTTTCCTATTGATCTTATACTAGTAGGATCTTCCACTGTGCATCACTCCTTCTCTTTCCATTATCTCCTTGGTATGATCCTCATCCATCATAATGGGGTCCATTTCTTCCTTCTTTTGGCCTCCATCCAAAGCCCTCTCCATATCTCAGATCTTCCTTAGTGCTTCCCCCACCTCCCTCATGCGCATAGACCGATTACTTGTCTAACTCCATTGTCATCACTCCTTTATCGCACAATAAGATCTTGATAAACATGTAAAGTGATGGAATGTACCTTCCTCTTGGTCCCTTCAAAAACTCTTGCGTTGAATCAGTGTAATACTTCGTAGTATCGACTGCAAACTCAGTAATAAATCCTGCAATAATATTGTCTAACCAGAAATCCACCACGCATGTGAATTTATTATTGACCCTTTCAAACCATGCAATGTTCTCAGTAGCCCACTCTACTAGCCTTATCCAATTAGTTGCATGAGTATCCTTTAACTTTAATATCCACTCCTGTAGAAACTCTAAAAAATAACAAAAAAATGCCTCATGAAAATCAATAAACACATACCTCTGCAAGTACTGTTGCAGTGTGTAACTAGAGATTATATTGTCTTTCTACACAAACTTGAGGCTCTTTGTCTCCAACCATATTTCAATCTCCTGCTTATTTGGATTCCATGGCCTAAAATCCCCTTCTACCACTACATTCTCTTCATGAAATCCCCTCTGATCCGATATTCTGAGTTTCATCCCGAAAACAGAACCATTTGTTAGATGTATGGGAAGACCCGGGTTCTACCTTAGTTCTCCAACAAAACCCTAGAAATCATCATCCCTTTTAGAGACCAGAAGGCAACACTGCACATAGAGTGCACAACACAGTCTCACCTGAGATGTCTTATGGGTAATTGCATGACCTAGATGTTTGCAATCGTGGAAGGGATGATTCTCATGGGGATGTTAGACCTATTTATACTTCAATATTCATCATATCTACCATACCATCATTCATACCTACCATTCATTTAACCTTTAACATTCATTCTATAGAAAATAACATAACTATTCTAGTGTGCGCTGCAAATTAACTTTAACAGATTCATTTATTTATCCATTCATTCATCATAAAATTCATTTCAAATAATAAATAACACATTCCACACATTGACACAGTATTTTTCCATGGTTCACCCCCCATGGGCTATGCTCACAAATATTTGGCATTATATGCTTCTTTATTCATCTTCTTCAAAATAGTGTGATGTGTGCATTACATCATAGATTTAGTAATGGTGAGGCTGACCAGTGTCACACCAAGAACCACATCTTGCGACCTGGCGCTCAGTTACAACTCAACAATAGACACATCTCCAAAACTGACTCATAATTTAGCTCCAAATTCTCTATCCAAAAACTTGCTACTAGAAATATAAAATTTTCTAGCTACCTCATTCATAATATGTTTATACTACCAAAAATGGGTAAAACTCCTTACAACAAGGACCCAAAACCTTAACCCTAAGTGGATTAGGTTTGTCCACTTTACAACCTCCTGCACGCGGTTGGTTCTCGATCTAGTCATTCCTTTCTTTGACTCTTCTTTTCCCCGCGTTATTTTTCCTTGATTAATGGCGTGCTGCTTTCCTTTCCTTTTGGCACACTTATTTTCCTTATTTTTTGATGCGCGCTCCATTACTCGTCCCATTTCCATATGCCTACCATTATTTCTATGTATTTCCCAAAATAGCCTACTCCAACAATAAGTTACTTAACTATTAATAAAGTGAATTTTAATATTAAAGAGAAAATTGGAGGGAAAATGAGGGTTATATTTGATTTAGTCAAAAAGGGGAAAATTCTAGAAGTTACATTTGATTTGGTCAAATAATGGAAAGTTGTAGAAGGCATGGAGAAAGGATAAAAGGAGGGGTAGAGCCTCACTTTGGAATCATGATTTGGATTATATCTTTGGAGTGCTCTTGGAGCCATTGTTTCATTAGGTTTTAGCAAAACCATTCCACTATTGGTTTGGTTTTGGTGGTATAATATCCACCCTAGCTAGACAAGAGAGGAATCCATCCAGGGTTTCCATTAGAGCTTCATTTTGGGATTTGGTTTTCAGTTATAGATACACCGGCTTGTGCAAGAGAGTGGAGAGGGTAGAATTATTCAGAAGGTTCATGGATTTTTTGAGGGATGGCTCCTTTGTTCATGGATCCTTTGTGGAATCCTTGCATGACGAGTACCAAGAGTCCCATGAGGCCCCATGTTTTGTACATACCTGTCATGCGAGGCACCGCCGGTTATCTAGTTTTGTCCCATGAAGACCTATGCAAAATATAGTTGTAGAGACACAAGTCAATCTATCCTGACAAAGGATTTTTGCATGTGGATACTTACCAAGAGGGACAACAACATCACTCTCAGGTTCAGATGATTTCTTTTTTAGTGTTTTCTTGATGTATTGAGGTTTCCACAGCAACCCTTTGTTTTTATGTCAGATCTACTTCTTTATTGCTTGTTGTTAGTGATTTACTGTAGTTTCTACAACAACCATTAGACTTTGTATTTCTATTCAAACCATAATAAGGATGTTGTGGTTATCTCTTCTATTTTTTTGTGTAAGTGGATGCATACAATATGTTTGATAAATTGTCTATCTTTAATAAGAAGCCATAATAGCATTAAGGAAAATTGTTTGATAAAATTGCACAAAGTAAAGCAATATTTTGGACAACAAACACAATATTTCCATCCATCCTAGCTAGGGACATTACATATAACTACAAGACAATGATCAGGAAGAATTGTGACTACACAAACAAAAGGAAAAGCGAAAGTTGGAGAAGGCAGTTATAAATCAACAAAATTTCCATAAACCTCACAACAAGTTGTCATACTTCCAGCTAAACCTCAGAAGGAAAAATTAATCAGTGGCCAGCCATAAATTGAACTTCCAAAAATCCCTATTGAACAACCAGTATTCTTTGTTTCCTCAGAGGAATATGTGCATCTCCAAGAAGACAACATGTATGGAATATTTGGTGACTGAGAAGAAGGAAGAGGAACTAGAGGTGGAGAGGAAGAATGCCAAGAAAAACCAGAAATACAAGAAATACAAGAAGTAATAGGCACATACCGAATGTATAACATACCACCTTCAGCACTGCCCAATTTTCATGGTATGATAACCGAAGACCCAGAAAATTTTCTTTTCGAATTTGATGTGTTATGTCGGAGTTATGATTATTCTTCTAATGTTAAAAAATTGAAGTTGTTTCTAGATACATTTAAGGAAGTTGCACTACGTTGATTTATGGGATTGGGAACAAATGATATAAAAACATGGGATGAGATGAGAAAACAATTCCTTGAAAAATATCATGATTATTGTACAAATCGAGGAATGAGAGAGGAAATGTTTAAAATGACACAGAAAGAAGAGGATATCCTTTGATGGAGCAGGAAATTTTGGGACCATTTTGGGAATCACCCAGAAGAAAACCACAAAAAAATTTGGCTAAGGAGTAGTGTGTGCAGAAGAAAGGAAGGCGGTTAGTGCATTTTCAAGACCAGTGTGCGTGAAAGGAGGAAGTTAGTTAGGAATTTTGGTCCTTTTTATTAATGAGCTAAGCCATAATGTAAATGTATAAATATGAAAAGGGTTTTTTGAGGTAAATTAGTTCTTACACAGAGTATGTAAGTCATGATAAGTCTGAGATGAATCGTGTTGAGCAATTGAGCCTAGTTTGATAGGAGAGAATAAGCTAAGTGTGCATTGTATGCGCAAACAACAATGGCATTTTGGGAATAACTAAGAAATTAAGTATGAGCGTAGTATGCACATTTTTTAAGAGATAATGTTGAATGATAATATAAGAATCGTGTTCTTGTAGAAATAGCCCATATTGGGTGAATCACGTTAAAATATGGTGTCTATGTGTTATGTTTTGATGTGTTTGTTTATTGTTTTTTTTATTGCGTGCACTTAATGTATCTTGGTTAATATGAATATGTTATCAGTTATGATGATTCTCTGCACATAATGTATGGTATAATGAATGAATGTTATGTCGAATGGTAATAATGAATGCCTCACATCCCTTCATGAATATGAAAACCTGGTTCCTACAGTCCCCATAGATACCTCGGGTGAGACTTCATCTTCTTACAGGTGATGTCGAAAGGGCTGGTATCTTAGGTATTTATTGGTGAATTAATGTTGAACCCCGTGTCTTCCCACTGCACGCCAACAATGGTTTATCTCCATTCTTGGAGTCCCTCCACATAGGTGAAATTCCATTCAAGTATCGTGGACCACTCTAAACACACTGACTCCAACCATCAGATTTTCCAAATTCTTCTCATCAAATAGACAACACGTGTCTTAGGGTTTACATATATTCACCAATCAATATTTGTGAACCCTCCACTTCAGAGTGTTTCATGTGAAATACAACAGTCGATATCTCGCGGGACACTACCTAAGAGATATACGCTCTTCAAACTCTCCATTTTTCATACTCCTACTCTAACCCCTTTTTCCCATATATTGAACGGTCCTTACTCTTATGTACTAATATTTTGATCCAGAAAACCATAATTGATCCTGGCCACACTCTGAAAGATCAGCAATCCTCATTGACTCAGATTTTCTCCATCGTATTCTTAACTCATTCCCCCATATGGCCACTCTGATGGTAATACCATCTAACCAATGGCCCAATTTTTTCCTCTTCACCGAATCAATGATTGCAAACCTCCCCATCTTAAAACATCGATTTCCTTCTAGGTATCAGTCTGAATCGAGACTTAACTAAGTCAGGATTCCTTCCAGGTCTCTTCTAAGGTTCTACCAACTCTTAAGAGCTTAATATTTCACTCTTAAACAAACTAAAGTATTATATCTTCACATGGATGGAAGATTTGCATATCTTGCAATCCTTCCACCTAAGATAGGTGATTACAATTCCTCATCCTACACATGGCACTCTTGTCATTTTCCAAATGAAGGATTTGTCCATATCCTATAAACTTTACTCTCAAAGGTAAGGGTTACACAGAATTGAGGCTATCGGAGTCTACACAGAGACCCTTCCCAATCACTATGATATATCTCTACCAGATTCAAGATGAATATTTTATTCATATCTTGCAATCTTTCCAAGAAAAGTTTTGTAGTCCTCAAAGGGATATACTCCACCCTTGCATAGTTCTGATGGGTTCATAATTTTAATAGGTTGACCAATGGAAACAATCATGATTACTCCATTTTACATAAGAATTCATTAATACATTCATATTTCCTATTTGATCATGCAATAATAGATTTACATTAACACATTAAATTAAGAACACTTCTTTGTTCAATAAATATCAATAGCCAACTGACTAAGAGAGGACACCTTTCCTCCCAACCTTATGTTATGCTGTAGAGTTCCTTCCTGCAACATACCACCCCCATGCCAATCCATGATACCACAAGGGGATTGATTCCAGTTGGTTGTAAGACTTAGAATGATCCAATAAGGTTACTCTCCTTCCTCCACTGGAAACAGAAGAAGTTTCCCACTAAGCTCGAGACTTCTGTAGGTTTATCAGTCACCCTTCTCACTAGATTTCCTTTGTATAAGAAGTCCCTTCTCTTCTATACAATCCCTCGATGACCTCCCTTACCGGTGTCAATTTATTTCCAGCAGGTACCAAGCTACAATCCTCTATAGATCTGGTCTACATCCGAGTATTCTTTGTTCCAGGGTGGTCATTAATATTTTGGAACATTTTTCTATTTTCTGCAAGAACAACTTTCCAACTTCTTCTCTTTCCTATATATTTTCAACTGAAATCCTTTGTTCATCGCACCATATGTTTGTGAGTCTGCAACTCATCAAATCTTCCAATATTTTTGGTGCTCGTTCGTTGCTGCAAACTATTGCTTGCTTGTCATGTCTCATATGCACATATACCTCTTCTCGCACATATGTTTTATGTGTGCCACTTGAACATTTGTATTATCCCTTACCTTGGTGATGTTTTTTCACCTTTGGTCTCTTCCTCCTCGTATCCTTGGGATTCCCGTGAATTTTTTCAAAAGTGGCCTCCAGTGACGGATCTGAATTTTTAAAGAGCCAATCTAGGGATGTACTTTGTCAGTTTTTTTAGTTGACCCTTTCCTCTTCAAGAGATCATATCTCTCAACAATATTAACTGCCTCAAACACCAATCATATCTCTTAATAACTACCTGCATGTCTCCATGCGGGTTCAAGTACACTCGCAGGTGTGCATTTATGTTTGCATTTATATGAAATATTTCTAAGCAATCTTCATGTTTGCCTCACTGAAACTTCTCAACTTCCACCTAATAAATTCCACCTTACCAACCATCTCATTTCATAAATTCTTCCTTATCAATTCCCACTTGTGATATCATGGCCAGTACTCAATTATTTTCCCTCTGAGTCAGCTATCTAATGTTTTCTATTAATCAAAACATGATTGCATGCTTCATAATCAAATTATATGAAGTCTTATATTAATTCCAGTCATTGGGGAAAACAGGGTGTTACGTTCCCATCCCCCGTAAAGAAACATTGTCCTCAGTGTCTAAAACACCATATATATACTTATATAGAAAAACAAAATGGCTATGTCAATCTCATTGCATCCTACAGCTCCTAGGTAGCATCATCTACTCCAAAGTGCTTCCATTGCACCTTGACCTGCACGATGGCTTGGTTCTGGAGAATGTTTTCTCTCATGTATAGGATGAATTGAGGTTCAGGTTGGAATTATCCCTTTGGTTCCACCTGTATCATAGTCCAATCAATAACATCAGTAGAATCATGAAACTATATCTTTAATAAGGACACACGGAACACATTATGTGCTTTAACAGTAGGTGGAAAAGAAAGTATGTATGTTATGGGTCCCACTCTTTCCAAGACTTCAAACGATCCATGATATCGAGGTTCTAACTTAGCACAAATCCCCATCCTCAAGGAACTTCTTTTGGGATTCTCTCTTAGATACACATAATCTCCCACCTTCAACTCTTTGTGAGATATCTTGTTTTCTGCATAGCTCCTTTGCATATCCTAGGCTATTTTTAAATATTGCCTTATCTTAATCATTGCTTATTCCATTTATTTTATTATCTTGGGTCCAAGTGTGATCTTGTCCACCAAGTTGTCCTAACTAATTGGAACTCTACATTTCCTACCATACAAAACCTCAAATGGATCATCTTCAATGATTATTGATAACCATTGTTATAGGTGAACTGTACCAAAGGTAACTACTCTTACCGTGGCTTAGACTAATGCATAACATGCATCCTCAACATGTCTTCTAGAACTCTATTTACTCTTTCATTCTAACCATATGTCTGAGGATGGTAGGTCGTGCTAAATTCCAACTGTGTTTTCAAGCCTACAAACAGACTCTTCCAAAAACTTGAGGTAATCTTAGCATCTCTATCCAATACTATGCTCTTGGGTAGACCATGAAACCTAAAACTTTCCTTCATGAAAACGTTAATAACATCTACAAATTTAAAATTAGATTTAATATGGATGAAGTGAGTTTCCTTGCTCAGCTTGTCCACTACCACCATGATTTTATCATGTTTCCTGACTATCCTTTGTAGGCTAGTAATGAAATACATGGATATAGTCTCCCATTTACATTATAGAATCGATAAAGATTGCAATAAACATGTAGAATTCTTGTGTTCAACTTTTACTTGTTGACACTCCAGACACTTGCCAATGTACTTTGCAATGCCTTGCTTCATCCTAGTCCAATTATATAATTTCCTCAATGTTTCTACCATTTTATGGTAACTAGGATGGCCTACATAGGGTTTCCTATGGAACTCATCCATAATCAATCTCTTCAGATCTATTAACTCTGGCACATATAACTTGTTATTATACAACATCGGGTTATCAATTGTACGTTGACAACCTTCACATTTTCTCTCTTTAGGTTCTTATTGTAATCCTTCTTTTATCAGATTGAAGAAATAGTCTTTTTGTGAGAGTTCTTTGATCCTTCATTGGATTTTAGACTTCCCTACACTTTTCACTACTAAATGTATAGTCTTCACACTATGATTAAGTGTGTCTGCCACTTTAGTTTCCTTTACCATTATGTGTTTGATTTCAATATCAAACTCATTGATCAGTGCCATCTATCTAGCGTGTCTAGTATTTAAACTTCGTTGGTCAAACAAATATATTAGACCACAATGTTCTATCATCAATATGAACCTCCTTATGATCAAGTAATTCCTCCACATCTTCAATGCATGAAAAATTATTTCTAGCTCCATATCGTGAGTGACATACTTCAGCTTGTGATCATTCAATTTATGTGATTCATAACTGACCACTTGTCCCTCCTACATAAGGAATCCACTGATTCTTAATTTGCAAGCATCCATACAAATCAATAAATAGTTTTCAAGGTCTTCAATCTTCAAAATACGATCATTGGTCAAAATATGCTTCAATTGTTGAAAGTTGGCTTCACACTCTATTGATCATATAAACTTTTTCCCTTTTCTTTGTAGGGATATAATGGGATGACCAATTTTGGAAAATTCCTTTATAAACATTCTATAATACCCAACCAATCCCATGAAATACCTTACCTCTATTACATTTCAAGAGGTAGGCCAATACATGATTTCCTTGATCGTCTTGGGATCTACTGCCACTCCTTCTGAAATTATGTGGCCTAAATACTGGATTTATTTTTGAAAGAAATCGCACTTTTTGAACTTAGCGTACAATTGGTGCTCTCTCATCACCTACAACACCATTCTAATATGTTCTTTATGCTCTTCTCTAGTCTTGGAATACATGAAAATGTCATCCACAAACACCAAGACAAACTATTCTAGATACTTGTTGAGAACGTTATTCATCAAGCACATGAATGTGGCTAGTGCATTTCTAATCCCAAATGATACCACTGCAAATTCATAGTTTCCATCCATTTTTCTAAAGGTTGTCTTGTGCATATCCGCATCCTTAATTTTGACTTGGTGATATCACAATCTTCAATCAATCTTAGAGAAGATTGCAACTCCCCTAAGATAATAAAAAATATCATCAATCATGTGCAAAGGATGTGTATTGTTAATGTTCATCTTGTTTAATTTCCTATAGTCAATACATAGCCTCAAGGTACCATCCTTATTCTTCACAAACAAGGCTGGTGTTCCCCATGGTGTTATAACCCTAATTTGCACCAGACATGCTTACCTAGCATCAGGCCATCTCAGATTCCTTCTTTGCCAAAACACTGTTGAACAACTCTTCTTAAAAACACCTTTTATAAAGGCCCACGTGCCCTGCTCCATTACTGCACTCGTGTACACACTAGATAACCCAAGACAGCCCGCGTGTACCTAAAAAAGCACGGAAAAAGGAAAGTTGTTGACGGAACACACAGCTTTGGGTGAGTTAACTAAGCCTTTCGGCCATGCATGGCCGAGGGTTCGACCAAATACCTAGCTTCTTCTAGCCTATAAAAGAAGGGTTAGGGGTCCCATTTGAAAAGGGGCAGAATCATAGTAAAGAAACTATACCCGATTGCATATTCCCTTTGTCCCAACCCTTTAGCCATCCTTGTGCAAAGAGAAATATAGAGCGAAGAAGTTGGAGGACAGTGAAAGAGGAGCCCAGGACCAGGCTCATGGAGCAGTGGCTAGCTTCATCATTGTAAGTTGATTTGTTGAAGTTAATAATAAAGAAATACTTTTCCCGTCCCACCATATGAGGTGTTCATAATTTATTGTATACATATTGATTTAATCTCTAACCCATTAATCTGTAGATCAAATGCATGCGTCATTCTTTGTTTGTCTTGTGTGAATGTAGGTTGGCCTTGAGAGGAGAGTTGCAGTCAAAGAGCGATCAAGCGTGAAGAAGGATCGATATCAAATGCTCGAAATAAGGTATACTCACTTGATCTTCTTAACTACATATTTGCTTAAGAATAATGGGGATTAGGTCCGGGACGATGGTAGAAAGTAGGATTCTTTAGGTCTTTTCTGTATGCATAATAAACCCTAAGTGATAGTCCGTAGAGGGATTTCCCACTCACAACAGAATTGGCGACCATACTAGGGATATCTCTAGGGTTTCTGGGAATATTTTTTGGGTATTTTTAAGAACTAGTTTCATTTCCTGTTTTTAAAGTTTCTGTAAAAGTCTGAGCTAACAGAGATTCTAGTCTTCCATACCAATTATCTCTATTTCTTTGCTTGACTGCATTTTTTTTCTGAGACGCACAGAGGTACACGCGGCCTGTATAAGGTCTGCATGTGTGTACCCACGCCCAACATTCTCACATCCCACGTGTACACGGTAGCTGAGGAAGTGTTAGTAGCATGTATGATTCCAAATTTTTTTTTTTTAAAAAAGAGGCAGTCATTCTCTCCCCTGTCAAAAATAGTCCTTCTCAGGGGTTTTCTAGAACTCTTTCTAGTCTTTGTTGTTTGCAG
This sequence comes from Picea mariana, assembly GCA_032191745.1. Lineage (NCBI taxonomy): Eukaryota > Viridiplantae > Streptophyta > Pinopsida > Pinales > Pinaceae > Picea > Picea mariana. Next base: position 77,007 of record JASDQU010882710.1, read on the forward strand.
TCTGTAGCTTAGGTTTCACCTCATATTGGTTTTGTTCTATGAATTTTTCCTTCAATTGCTTTCTTTTTCTGTCAAAGTAAGTTTCTGAGTCTTCAAGAGATTCTGGTTCTCAATACCAGTAGTCTCTACCAGTGCTTGATTGCTTTTCTTTTCATTTTTGAAGAGTTTCATAGGTACACGCGGCCTGCATATGGTCTGCATGCGTGTACATGCACTCTGACCTTACATAGCTCACGTGAACACGTTGGCTGTTGAACTGCCAGCAACGTACCTGTTGAGAAAATTTTTGTTTAAGGAGAGGCAGTCATCCTTTTCCTTGTCAAGAGTTATATCTCTTAGGGTTCTTGGTCTCTGTCATAGCATCTTAGCCTAGTTTTGGACTCTATTATAGCTTGCTTTTTCATTTAGAACATTTCTTGTG
>JASDQU010882711.1:0-17389 GCA_032191745.1 Picea mariana
TCTTTTGGTGCCAGTGGATAACTGTACTAACCATGGCTTAGTTTGTTTTCGTGGCTGTAGCTTACACTTATCAACAGCTTTAGGGGCTATATAACTCAAATTTGAACCAGGGTCAATCAAAACAAACACCCTATGGTTGAAAATCATACCTTCTATTTCCACCACTAAAGCTTGGTGGTCATCTTGGTTATTATCCAAGGCTGCATAGATCTGCGGCACACTCCTTGCCACATCATTGACCGTGGTAGCTTCCTGCATGTTATAAATTTTCCAACTGTTCTATTGTCGGTGTGGACAGTCTCTTCGGAGATGCTCTCCTCCGCAATCACAGCATTCCAAAGGTTTCCTCTTTGGGTTATCAGTCTTTACTGGTATAGGTCCAGAAGTTTTATTTCCGTCCACCGAGGGAAAGTTCTGCTGGAGTACACTCTGAGTTGAAAGTTCATTCTGGGGTTCTTCTTGTAGTTTTTAAATCCTGAGGATTTGCTCCCCTTTTTCTGAAATCTCAAACCACTCTTATGTTTCCATTCTCCATGAGACTCTTCCCGATGTCCATATTGTTCATGAAAATATGTTTCCTTTCTTATAGTGTCTTCTAAGGTCCTTGGCTCGTCAAATTCAATTCGGTTCCGGTATTCCTTGGGTAGCCCACTGATGAAGTGTTGTGCCTTCGCCTTCTTTGCTTTGATGTATGGTACATATCTTAGTAAGTCAAGGAATTTGTTGACATACTCCTCCATAGTAAGTTGTCCCAGTCTGAGTTCATAAAACTCTTTAGCCTTCTCATCGAAATACCTTTCCAACAAATACTTCTTCCGGAAGTACTTCTCAAACTGTTTCCAAGACATGTCCTCCTCGCGGACCCCTTTCATATTCTTAAGGTCTTCCCACCAGATGGAAGCTTTTCCATTCAGATTGAAAGTGGCCATTCGGGCCTTCAAGTTCTCTGAGAAATCATGGACTTGAAATATTTCTTCAGTCCAAGTAGCCAAGCCTCAGCTTCCTCTCCCTTCTTTATCTCGCCATCGAAGGAGGGAGGTTTGGCCTTTTTGAATTCCTCAAATTTATGACTCTTGGAGGTCTTTTGCTTCTTTTGTTTCTTTTGAGAATAGGAACGGGTCCTGCTACTGGAAGAGCCTTCCGAATCACCAGTTTCCTTCTAAGTGGAATCATCTGGTAATGGTCCTTTACCTCTGGGGTGGACCTTTCTTGATGTGCTTCTCTCAGTATGGCCACTGACATGACCATGATTCTGCATCGCAGGTTCATGCTGAATTTTTCGTTGTAGGTCAGATAAGCTCTGCAGTAGAACTGCATTAATTTCGGTTTGCTTTTCTTGTTCTTTCATCATCCTTTAATTATCGGCCTTCCAGCTTTGCAATTCGACCATGAGACTCCTCACAGTCTCAACTAGGTCTGGAGGGGTTCTTATTTCTCTTCTTTCATCAGACTCTTCGTCTCTGTTGTGGGAGCCTTCTCCCACCTCTTGGTGAGTCACCATACTCTGCGTCTGTAGATTCCCACGGTTGATCGTCCGTTTGAGTGAAAAGACAAACGCTGGTTATTAGTCAAGAGTTAAATTCATTTTTATTTTTTTTATAATTTGCGCATAATTTCATAATTCTTTCACATGCATACACAGTCAGGTTTTCATTTTCCAAGTTTTTAATCTTGGACAAGATAGTTAAGTCATGGGGTTACTCCTCATAGGAGCGCTTCGAACGAAGTTTATGCGCGAATCGTGCATGAGCCCAATTAGGCTGAGTGTTGTAACCATGCTCTGATACCACTTTGTCACATACCCACTACCTAATCAAATTTTTCGGGTCCTCTGTCGGACTCGAGCTCCTAAATAACCATGGAGATCCAACGTAAAGTGGCTCTTTCTCTTTTCTTCCCCATTAAAGGGTGATCACGGGTCATGATCGCGGTTCAGTTTGAACGTAGTGCCTATTTGTATTTCTCACTTCGGCGCTGTAGTAATGTCCAAACATTAGACTCTGCAACCACTAAAGCCCGCCAGGGCTAACGTGTGTCCCATAGGGATGAGTTCCCACAGGGTCAGCGAATGGCCAATAGGAATAACCCTCAACAGGGGTAGAGAACAGTCAATGAGAAAACAAGCCCCGTCACTCTTTTAGGTGTAATACAGGTGGTGAGAGGGAAATGTGACACGGTGGTCGTCATGACAGGGAGGGGCCCCACTTCACACGCCACCCTATTCCGGACCCCCCCCCCCATTAAAGGCAGAATGGCAAGGGGGGTCCAGAATCCACCTGGAAGCCGTTGATCATGATGAGTAAANNCCCCCCCACCGCTAAAGGCAGAACAGTAAGGGGGCTCCGGAATGGAACCTTAGTCATAGATCTGGACAAGTGGACTCTGGCTGTCCAGATCTGCTCGTCGCTTATCCTAAAGAATATTCACGTCCTGGCTTAAGTTGACGTCTCACCTCCACATCTAACGGTCATTACAGACCCAGAGATCCTCCAAAAGAATCTCTTCCATCCATCGGAGTTTATCGTCCCGAAAATCCGGACTCTCGACCATGGAGCCCTCGAATCTTCGATAAGCTCTCTTTCGGCCGTAGCCTCCAAGCTAAGTCTTTAATCCATGTGACCTCTATCTCACAAGACTGCAGCCTTGTCCCTCATCGTGCTTTCATACTTTCCAATGTCGAAATGCAAACGTCCCCAGGACTCGCGATTCCTTGAATCCCGACGCGCCCTTTATGCGCTAGCTCTCCTAGCTAGGCTCCTAGCTCACATGACCAMGATCCCCGTGACCGCAGTCTTATCCCTCGTCGTGGCTATGGGGATTTCAATACCATAATACATACATCCACAGGATTCCTTACTCTCCGGCTTGTTGATAKCTGGCCCCTCACGGTGGCACTATCCTCCTTCTCTGATGTGCGGACAGCTGGCCCCCACTCATCGGGGTTTCACGTTTCGCGATTCCAAAGTGCACCGATAAATGGTCACCGGGATCTCCGATATCCCGATGAGCCAAACTCCGATGGGTGGCCTCCTCGTCGGGACTTCCCCGATGGCCTGGATCTCTGCCATGCGTCCCCACAAGCGGACGGTCCTGATCAAATCTCATGCTTTCGTGGCTTCTGGTGCTCTGGAAGTCTTGCCTTCCAAACCTCCGATATGTCGATGGCTCTCGATCTCGCCACGTTTCCTCACAAACGGGCGGCTCTGATCTCATCGGGATTTCGAGACTTATGATATCCCAACTCCTTCGACCTCAGGAACTCCGATTTCCCGATGCCAAATATCCCGACTCTCTGCAAATTTCTGACACGCGTCCCAAATGGATGGATGGTCCAGATGAACTCTCGGGGTTCACGACTTATAGCGTCCCAATTTCCTTGACCTCAGGATCTCCGATATCCTGATGGTCAATATCCCGACTCTCTCCGAATTTTTGACCCCTTTCCTAAAGGGGGAACGGTTCAGGTTAAGCCTCGGGCTTCGCCAAACGCTAACCCAAAAGGAACTTACCTATCAGATTCGACGGCTGACGGGTAATTGGACCAATATCTAACGGTCTAGATCCGTTCTTCCTGCGCACACTCCAGAGACTAAACTCCGAGCATTTTAACCTGATCCAACGGCCGACTGGATTTCTAATGAGATCCAACGACTCAGATTGTCCCACCTTGTGCATTCATCCACTACTTCGTGGATGTGGAAAGATCCATGGTCCAAATGTTCTCCTGGGTCTTGGGATCTACGATACCAATTTCCTCGTTGTTCACGAAGATAGAGGAAAAAGGGAAAGAGGTGTAACGCTCTCACTACTTCCGTCAATCTGATGGTCGTGAATGACCATGGGTCTTCTGACAAGATCTCATCCGTTGAATCATTACTTACCCCCTACGCTGCTACTTTGGAATTCTAAGAGGGTCATTCCTCCTCGTACCGGGTTAATAAGACTTGTGCGTTCAAGCCCTTTTCTGGGTTCTTGGTGAACCTTTCTAAGAGGGGAAGGTCTCTGCGACAAGATCTGCTCCGGGCATCCCTGGAGACGGGTAATGGAGAACTACTTCCCGAGAACGGGCTGGAAGCCTAACTTAGTTCAACCTAGGCATAAATAGAATTCCTTTATCCACATAAGCCATGTGTGGTTTCCTCTGTTATGAGCATACATCTATTCATTGTTATCAAACACTGCACAGACATTCCTACACATAAATCATTCATAATTTCACAGTTCTATGAGCATATACATATATATGTTAGCATATGAATTTCAAGATGCAATATGAACAAAACACTTATCAGAAATAACTTCAGAAGTGGGTGCAACTACTGAGAGGGGTGCTCGTTTCCACCCAACCGTAGGCATAGCGACTCCCAACGGATTTACCACTAGCCACCCCCAAGCTGATACCACGATGTTGTTGAGACTGCGTCTCTCTACCTGACAGTGACCAGGAGCGGAGGTTGCAATCCTTCCTCTCTACTATCACACACTCTGCGTAATGCCATATTTCCCCTCGCGTCCCCCCTCCACAATTGGTTCTTCCATACGCCTTATCCTCTCACGAGGTTGCATGTGGCACGATTACCCTCGCGCCGATCAGGCCTGACGGCTCTACGGATGGGCGGTTCACCATCCCATCCCTCATCAAGTTGCCCGCCTACCAGCCTGCAAGACATTAAATTTGGGGGCCAGCGAGCCGCTTTTGGTTCTCTGGGCCAGTGGAGTCCAAATATGGTATTAATTCAGGGTGGAAGTTAACGCCACCTTTTCAGGTGCCTTCCACCGCCATCATGGTCTCTTTTTCTGCACATCCCCTCTCAGCAGTCCTGCAATAAAATCAAAATGTTATTCACATTCATTGACCTCTTCCTGCAGGTCCATTTACATCACATATTCATACTTATGAGTTTGCCATAGTCCTTGGCCATTCCAGTTATATTTACAAACTGGGGGAAATAGGGTGTTACAGTGGATGACATGTTGCTGATAGGAAACAACAAGGAGATTATCCAGGATGTTAAAACTCAGTTAACCTCTAAATTCGGCATGAAGGATCTTGGTGCTTCAAATTTCATTTTGGGCATGGAAATTAAAAGAGATAAAAAAAAGAGGAAACTCTGGTTAAATTAGAGAAAATATGTCGAGACAATATTGCAGAGGTTTAATATGCAGGAATGCAAACCGGTCAAGGTTCCTATTTCTGTTGGTGTAAAGTTATCTACAGATCAATTTCCCAAGACACATGAAGAAGAGGAGGACATGTCTCATGTTCCATATGCGAGTGCAGTTGGCAATTTTATGTATGCAATGGTTTGTACTAGACCGGACATTACACATGCAGTGGGAGTTTTGAGCAGGTATATGTCAAAACCAGGGAAGGAGCATTGGACAACAGTAAAAAGTGTTTTCAGGTATTTGCGTGGCACTGCTAGCTATGGATTGTGCTACGAAGGAAAACTGGGATTGGATAGAGTGATCGATATACATGGCTTTGTGGATGCAGACTGGGCTGGAGATTTGGATCATAGGAGATCTACAAGCGGGTATGTGTTTAACCTGTTTGGAGGAGCAATAAGTTGGATGAGCAAAAGACAATCTATAGTGGCACTTTCAACTACAGAATTTGAATACATGGCAGCCACTCATGCAAGTAAGGAAGCAGTAGGGTTACAAATATTGTGTTTAGGTATTGGGTTGGTACAAGAAGCTATAAGGATAGAGTGTGATAGTCAGATTGCAATTTTCTTGGCGAAGAACCCTACTTATCATTCAAAGACAAAGCACATTGATGTTCAATATCACTTTGTGAGAGACATGATTGAAGAAAAGAAAGTATCATTGATGAAGCTAGACACTTTGAAGAATGTTGCAGATTCATTAACAAAATCTATGAGCACTGAGAAGTTCTCTTGGTGTAGAGGATCCATGGTCATTGTTGCCCTAGATTGTTGACTATGTAACCATGTAACCCCCTGTGTGCAAAGAAAACAACAAGTGGGAGAATGTTGGGTATGTGTTATATTCTTTGCATGAGTAGTAGTGTTTGAGTGTCTGCACCAGGCGCGCAGGGGGGTTAGAGGGGGGGGTGCAGGGTGGCGGAGCCCCCCGCGCGGAGGTTCGGGGGCGGTGCCCCTAAAAAAAAAATTCACACCAAGACGACATATTTCTGGGACGACATATTACCGAGAAGACATATTACCGGGACGACATATTTTTGGGATGACATATTACCGGGACGAAATATTTCCGGGACCACATTTTATTTAGGTGGTTTTTCGGCACATGGTTTTTTGCCGATGGTTTTCTATTTCTGGTTAAGGAATTAGGGTTTTGGACTAATCCAGTTCATTGGGTTAGGATTTTGGATGTCGCTGGCTCCTATATGTATATTGTATTGTAAACAATGTAACACAATGTATGAATATAATATATGTTGGTTTTCCCGATTTGGGTTTCCAGGTGAAAAATCTTTGTGTAATGTTTGTATTTGCCATTGTATCTTTTATGTTATTTTCTGAATATCAGTTTGCAGTAGATATTGTACAAGGTTAGAATTTACAGTGGCCTCCTTAGGACTAAAGTGCTTCCATTGCACTTTTAGTTGGACGGTGACTTTGTTCCGTAGTATTGTTTCTCTCTTGTCCAGAATGTGCAGAGGTTCTTCTTGGAACTCGCCTTCTGGTTCCACCTGCACCATATTCCAATCGATCATGTGAGTAGGATCATGAACATATTTTTTTTAACAAGGAAACATGAAATATATTATGAATTTTCAAATTTGTCGGAAGTGAAAGTTGATATGCCATGGGTCCAATTCGAGTTACGATATTGAAATGGCCACAAAACCTGGATGCCAACTTGGAATAATTTCCTATATTTAATGAACTTCTTCTTTCTTTGACTTTTAAATACATGTGGTCTACAACTTGAAATTCCTGGTGTCTTATTTTCAGGTCCGCGTAACTTTTTTGTCTGTCCTGTGCCTCTTTTAAATTTTGTTGTACTTTTCTTACCTTATTCTCCATTTCCTGGAGCATTTATGGTCCCAATATGAGTCTGTCAACTAGGTTATCCCAGATAATCGAAGTTGTACACTTTCTGGCATACAGTACTTCGAAGGGGATCATCTTAGTCGATGTCTAGTAACCATTATTGTATGAAAATTCCACCAAATCCAGGTAATCTTCCCACTTACTTGGTTTCATTCTTACGTACATTCATAAAATATCTTACACAATTTGGTTCGTTCATTCAGTCTACCCACCTATTTGTGGATGGTATCTTGTGCTAAAATTCAAGTTAGTATTCAATCCTGCAAAAAATTATTTCCAAAATGTAGATGTAAATTTTGCGACTCTATCTGAAATCACCATTTTAGGAATACCATGCAGTCTAAAAAAATTCTTCATGAATATTTCAACGATGTTAATAGCTTTATAAGTAGATTTTACAAGAATAAAATGTGCAAACTTGCTAACATTATCAGTTACTACCATAATTGAATCATTCTGGTTTTGAGTTCTAGGCAAACCTGTGATAAAATCCAGTGATATAGTGTCCCATTTCCATTCTGGTATAGGTAGAGGCTGCAACAGGTCGGTTGGGTGTTGGTATTCATCCTTCACCTGTTGACAATCTTGGCACTTAGACAAGTACTATGCTATCTCGCCTTGCATATTAGGCCAATACAATAACTTCCTTAGTGTTGTTACCATTTTCTGGTATCCCAGATGACCAGAATATGGCTTCTTGTGTACTTCATCCAAAACTATTAACTTTAATTCAACAGAATCTGGTATGTATAACCTATTTTTTGAATCTTAGTAGACCATTTATGTCCAAACTCAGATATGTTATGTCTAAATTTTCTACATTATTTTGTAAATCTGCCACTGTTTTAATTTATTTTTCAACATTATTACTTGCAGCCTTTATCCTTTGCTCAAAGTCGCTTTCTGCGTTGCTAGTGTTTATCTCAAACGGCTAATGTGTTCTTCTACTTAAAGCATCTACCACTTTATTTTCCTTACCCTTGATGTGTCTTACCTTGAAATCAAATTCGCTCAAGAAGGCCAGCCATCTTGCTTGCCTTGAGTTAAGATCTGGTTGACTAAATAATAATTGCATACCATTGTTATCAGTTAGCAACATAAATTTTCTGCCCATTATATAGTGTCGCCACATTTTTAATGCATGGATGACAAATGCTAATTCCAAGTCATGAGTGACATAGCTTCATTCGTGCTCTTTTAGTTTTCAGGATTCATAACAAATAACATTCCCTTCTTGAGTTAGGACACCTCCCAAACCTTTCTTGCTCGCATCTATGCGGACTGTGAAGTCTTTATCTGGGTCTGCTACTCTTAAAATTGGTGCGGTTGTTAACAGTTCTTTTAACTTATTAAAATTGTCCTGACACTTCTGTGACCAATTAAACTTGGTTTTCTTTTTATGTAGGGATGTTATAGGGTATGCAATCTTAGAGAATCCTTCTATAAATATGCGATAGTACCCGGTGATTCCCATGAATGACCAGATATCCGCTACATCCTTAGGGATAGGCCATTCCATGATGGATCTTATTTTCTCTGGGTCAACCCCAATACCCTCTTCAGATATTACATCTCCTAGGTACTATATTTTATTTTGGTAAAAGTCACATTTGTCAAATTTCGCATACAGTTTGTGTTTTATTAAAGTTTGTAATACTATCCTGAGATGTTCTTCATTTTCTTCTTCTGTTTTCGAATACACTAGGATATCATCAATGAATACCACAACAAACTTATCCAAATACTGGCTGAAAATGATATTCATTAAGCACATAAATGTTGTTGGTGCGTCAATGAGACAAAATGGTATAACAACAAATTCATAATGTCCATATCTCGTCCTAAGCGTTGTTTTACTCATGTCTTCATTTTTTATTCTGACCTAGTGATAACCAGATATTAAATCCAACTTAGAAAAAAATCTTTGCCCCTCCCACTTGATCAAACAGATCATTGATTTTGGGTAGGGGATATTTGTTCTTAATAGTCATTTTTTTTTTTTATCTATCTATAATCAATGCATAACCTTAGAGTTTTGTCCTTATTTTTAACAAAAAGGACTGGTGCTCCCCAGGTGAGACACTTGGTATGTTGTATTCCTTGTCCAACAGTTCTTGTAGTCGAATTTTTTAACTCTGTTAATTTGGGTAAACTCATTCGATAAGGTGATTTAGATATAGGGGTTGAACCAGGCAGCAGATCGATAGAGAAGTCTATCTCTCTTCTTGGGGGCAGTTCAGGTATTTCATCTATGAACAAATCTCTAAATTCATGTAAGACGGAAAAATCTTCTAGGCTAGGTTTATCTTCTTTTTCCAACAGATTTGTCACTTGGATATCATAAATATGACAACCTTTACTCAGGCACTTCTTAAATTGCATTGTTGGAATCTTCCTAACTAAGATTGGTTTTCATATGCCTTCTACTATCCTAACAGTGTTTTTTTCGTCTTTGTAAGTGACTGATTTTTCATAAAAATCCAAAAAAACTTTATGTTTCTCTAACTAGTCCATTCCAATAATTATATCGTAAGACCCTAACGGTAGAATATTCAGATTTGTCTTTGTGTTTTGACCACCTAAACTGAACTCACAATCAAAAATGAATTTTGTTACCTTTATTTTTGTTCTTCTTGCTAGTTGTACTAGCCAAGACTTTGTATGCCTTACTTTCTTAAGTTTATTTGAATCCACTACACCAGGAGCAACATAACTCAAGGTATCTCCTGGATCAATTAAAACAGAAACATGATTAGTGTTGTTAACATTACCTTCAACTTCCACTACAGTGGACTGGTGATCATCTTGTCAGCCATCCATGGCTACATTGATCTTGTGTATGCTTCTGCCCACATCTCCCACTGTAGAGGCCTCTTGCATTTTGTGAATTGTGGTCCTTGATGCAGAAGTTAGACGTGGATAGTTCCTCCTTAATAGAGGTTCTCCACATTCCCATCATTTTAACGGTTCTCTAGGGTTGTCCCCAAACTTCGTGGTTCCCAGATTAATCGGTTTACCTCTTCCTTGGGTGTTATGGTTATTCGAGTGAAAATATTTCCTTGGAAATCTCTTTGTTKCATTCTAGAAAGGGGTTGGTTGATATCCCTTCTTTCGTTGGTTCATTCTATCTTGCATTCCAGAATTTCCCATGAGCCTTGGGAAATTCAGACCATTGTTTTCATTGATCGTAACACATTCGAGCCTTTATGAAAACTTTTCTTAAGGTCTCAGGGTTGTCAAACTYGATTCTGTCCTTATGGGACTGTGGTAAGCAGCTTAGGAACCGCTGGATTTTTACTTCGTCTTCCCGGATATAAGGCACAAACCTTAACAATTCCAGAAATTTTTTTATCAGGTCATCCTTAGTCATTTGACCGAGTCTTACCTCATAAMAMTTTTTGTCTTTCTTTCATAGTAACTTTCAGACAAATATTGTTTCTTAAAGTATTTCTTGAAATCCGACCACTACATTTGTTTCTCCTATAAACCCTTGGCCAACTTCAGGTCCTGCCACCATATACTTGCCTTTCCTTTTAGGTTATAGATGGCCATTCTCACCTTCATGTTGTTGGAATAATTATAGATCTGGAGATACTTGTTTATGTCTAGTAACCATGCTTCAGCCTCCTCCCCTATCCTGGATTCCCCATCAAAGGTGGACAGTTTGATTTTATTAAACTCTCCCTCCAGGTGGTCCACCTATTTCCTCTTTCTTCCTATGGTTGTTTTATCATCTGCTAACGGTGTTCCTTCGGAAGAGTTGTCCCGTTTTTCTGCTTCAAGACAATAATTCTTGGAGGCTCTTTTTTTTACCTCTTCTTCCTGGTTATTGTCTTTTGGACTCTTCTTTGTTACTATGTTGTGCAACAGTACTTCATTTATTTTATGTTTTTCTTGTTGTGCCTTTTTCAGTTTCTCATTGTCTGCCTTGAACAATTGTTGTTCCACAATAAGGTTTCTAATGGTTTCCAGAACCTGGGTGGAAAAACTTCCTTCATTGTTATGTCCAGTCTCCCTAGTAGTTCCTTGCCTGGGATTCTCCTCAAGTCTGATCTCCTCTTCATTTTGTGCTTCCATTATCACAACATAAATAATTTTTGTATGTTTGTGACAGTAATTGTTTTGTTAGTTTTTCATTAAACATAAATCATGTGATAAGCAAACATTTTTTGCCCTGTTTAAGGTCCAAGTGTTGTAACCTTTTCTCTTATACCATGTGTAATGTACCCCAAATTTACCAAATAAAAAAAAATTGATATGTGCATTAATGCTTCTTTATTCTGAGATATTTAATCATTTTAAACCTGTAATCATCACTATCAGAAAACGATGTATACTTAAACGTATTTACAAGTGACTAAGACAAGGTGGTCAATATTTCCATTAGGTTGTACCTATTACAATTACTCAAAACATGTAGTGTATCTTCTCCATGAAACTATGAACTGGTCGTGTCCATATGGTCTATAGTAACTCTAGCCTACTTAGATCTTACCTTTAACAAGGGATCCCCAAAATCATTTTTATAAAGTCCACTTTTTAGATAAGTCCTAGTAATATATTACTACAATTCCATACATTTTATGTATTTCCTTTATTATAACCTCTTATAAAAATCCATATCTCAAGAACTATTAAAATGTGATATTAGATACAAACCTATTACCATAAAGTCCTTATATCTAAAGTCTAAAATAAGACAATGCATTTTTTCTTTAGTTTATACAAGTACTTCATCGTATGTCTTACCTGAAGGTTTCGACCTTGGTCGTATATGGGCCTCCTTGCCACGATTATACTGTAATGTACCCTAATTTTACCAATAAAAAAAAAAAAAATTAGGGTCACTAGAGTTGATCATTCGTCTTAAAAAAAACCTTTCAATCATTCATTAACTATACTACAGAATAATCATATTGCTTCTTTTGTCTTCCGTAACTTACTCTTACCATTTCTTGACACAGGTGCAAGTTACATATCTATATATTTATACATGACTAATTTGATTCTACCCTCAACAAAAGGGTGAAAGAATAACATGATAACTAATACATATATTCACTTTGGACTTCCATTCTACTTGTGAAAAACAATTATGCACCTTATAACTTTCATTCTACCCACACAAACCATAGGGCATACTATGGAATAGATATATAATTTTTAATGACCCTTTGGATAAGGTATCATTCACATCATGGGTTGTAGGTGACCACGTCTCTATTTCGCATAGATATATTTAATATGACACCAGTTCTCATAGGCGCTAATACTCAGGGTGGTTATGACTAATAGTTGGCGCAACTAATCGTTTTCTTGTCGTTTAATGACCCCATGATAACTAAATTGGCATAAGTGTTAACGAAATTATAGGTAAGAGTCAACCCATAACCAGAACAGTAGGGAGACAAAATTGTAACCCTAACAATAAATATCGATAAGGGAGCTGCAGAGGTAATACTGTCTTGACTTAAATAACTCTACCTACAACATTTATGATATCCTGTTGGCGTGCTCCTTTGGTCCAACTCTCAACCTCTGTGCCCATTTTATCTCTTCCATATCACCCTTATTACATGGCCTAGGTACACTTTTTAACTCTTACCATTAATCCATTTGGCGGAGGTTTTTTCTGAGTCTATTGTTGATTCTTCTCCCTTTGCTCTGTGTAATTTCGGAGAAAACTTGCTCTGCGTTAGTTTCTGCAACTTTACTCTATGTGTAACCCCAGGGACGAGGAGGTTTCTTGTTTTGTTTACTCAATATGGCATTACACGTCCAACTGATTCACTTCTTTACCAGGTATGTTGGCCCAAAACTCCATTGCCCGATTTATTGTAGGATGTAAGGAAGGATCATTCGTATTTTGAGTTGTCTCTGTAATTATTTTGTTAAGTTTGTTGGTTTGATCTTCATCCTCGCTACTCTTAAACCTCCAAAGTACTACTATCCATGCTCTGGATAACAATCATATTTTCGGACTTGGGATGACTTACTGTTTGTCTTTTTATGAGGATAACTTTTCATTGTTCAAGTGGTTTTCCTTGGTTTGTAAGCCAAATCACCCGGGTTGTTTCTTTTTATTTTCTTTACTTAGGGATGAATCATGAATGCTAAAGGGTTTTGTCCTCAGTCGTTTCTTTAATAAAATAGACTTATTAATTTAGGTTAAGGTTTGTCTTCATCCCTCTGTAAATCCTTTAATTGTCCTTCATTATCTTGCACAATGTGACATGGCTTTGGGTCCCTAGGAACTGTACAGGGGTTCTGGTCCATATCAATAATTTCAACAGAGTATAGGAAACTTTCTAGGAATTTTCAAAGGTATTTAGCAGTGATTGTTTAAATATTCTTTCGTCTTTGATGATGGTTCTTACCCTAGCTTAAAAACCTTCTGTGACCTGGGGTTTTGAAACCTACCTGAAAAATTTTTGACTGTCTAGAAGACTGGGGTATTCTCTTAGTCTGTAATTTCAACCTCGTACTGTGTAATTGGAAGTTCGGTACCACTCGGTAAAGGGAATTTCCCTTACAATAGGGTTACGATATTTTCTTTGTTCCTGTTGTATAATTATCATACTGATTTTTCTTTGGAAAACCATTGTTCTGTAGTTCTTTCAGAATCAACTCATTTTTCCTGTGTCTGTGTTTTTTTTTTTTTTAATTTGGTTAATGCCTTTCCCTTCGGCACGTATATGATATTGAATTATGTATTCTGAAAACTTATTCGTTGTTTTCCTTTCAGCGTGTATGTAATGTACCCCAATTTTCCAAATAAAATAAAAAAACATTTTATTAGGAACATTAAATCTTCTTTCTCTTTGAACCACTTATTCTGGAAGACTTATAGTTAATATAAGTAGGTAATTATCATCATTCTTAACTTCTGCAAGGTTTTTATTTTCTAGTTATCAAAGCAATGAATTTTCATCGCAAAGTATTCTAATTCTAACTTACTTCATACTGCACAGTAATTCTATATAGAAGGGCAAGGGTGACTTTACTATACCTTAACCTCTCGAATTTCGAGCATATCTACAATGATTAACCTTTCACATTTTAAACATTGACCTTTATAAACCTTCAAATCTACTAGTATTATAGTCCTTCCATATATGTGTTTTTATTATACATAGGACCCTTAGTATTATACCCGTTTCTATGCTCAAACCTCCATATTAGAGTACATAAAAAAATAAAAAATAAACCCATTCGAAATTACAAAAACAAAAAAAAACTCCCTATGCAATAGACATTGTTCATGTCATATAGGATCTAAATGAATGTGAGTTTAAAGCATGAACCCTTAATGAAAAATTTACAGGCCTAACATAACAGTGATTATATGTTAATTTACTTGGCCGAACAATGCGCCTTGTGAACCACTGGTCATGATTAAACTTCCGAAAATTATTATCATAATTTTCCTTTCGAGAAATTTTATCTATAACAAACTGTTAGTCACACCTTAACTAAAATATAAAACTAGATTTGATAATCATGAGCATTGTGCCTTAAAGGAGTTGTCCCCTCTCACAATAACTTAGTATGAATTCGAAAGTGTGTTGTTAGACTTGAGTTAAAGACCTCTATCCAGTCCATTAATTGAGACCCTACGAAAGGTAATCCCGAGGTTGTCACTAGACCCTATGTCCAATACAATTGTGCAACCTTCATCCCATCACATGGTCAGATACATTCTCTGTACTTCCACTATTATTATGCACAGTGAAGGGTTTCTAGAATTATTGTGAGTCTTATGCGTGATACTTCAGTGCTAGCTCTGTGTTTTCTTCGGCGAGAAAGGTCGGTAACTTGGAGATATTTACCTGCTGGAATGCAGAAAGGCTATGTGACCGCCTGGTAATTCCACGACATTCTTATGCTATCTTTAGTCGGGTGGTAATTTCGCGAGGTTTTAGTCTCTGCAACTATTATTCTTTACAAATTCTAGTGAAGGTTCTCCCCTTCATTATTCTTTAACTCTCTCGAATATTTCTCGCCGGTCATGGGTAGATATATAAGTTTTACAATGGTGATGGCTTGTGTCTTTATCTCTTCTGTGAGGTAGCCACTCCCTTCTGCAAAAACCATTAACATGTGAAGTCTTCTACACGGATGGTTTTCAATTTTGATTCAAGGATAGTCTCGAATGTGTTAGGGTTTTGTCAACAACAAATACCCTCAGTCATTTCTTTGTTGTGTAATCTGGTATTTATTTTGGGATTTTCTCACGGCATACCTATTGCTATAAAAATAGTGATTAAACCCTATTATAAATTCCCCTAAAAGAATTCAATCCCAAGTAGTCTTGTACAAAAACGATATGTTTAAAGTTCTCTGGTAAGACCCATATCTTCTTTCGCGAGGTTTCTCTGCCAGGGCAAGGTCTCGATCCTCATTGTTTACTTACTCTTTCAAATTGGTTATCCTCTTTTGTGTTCATTGTAGATATAGTTTGTACCTTTCCCTTGCCTACTATGTTCGGTTTAGTATTAATTCTTCAATTCATCGACTTCTTGACTTACTGTGGAGACCTGGCATTCTCGAATTTAAAATCGTCAAGTCGCAATCCACATCCCTGTAGTCATGGTGAGGATTATTTATTGTTGTACACGGTTTGGATTCAATAAAAAATTACTCTATTTACCCTAATATTGCTTGTACACGCATAGATACAAGGTCTAAAATACCATTGTGTAGTATTATTCCATAACTTAATAATTCTTAAAAGATTTATGTTTATTCTCCATTCGAAATTCGGTAGTCAATCCGTTATGATATTGTTTCATTCTTGGTCATTGACCTGTAATTTTCATTTTCTTATAGTTGTGAGAGCACAATCTCGTGGCATCATATATGACCCAAATTCGTATGATTTTTTTTGTGGGGCATGTTTTATTCTGTGCATTCATGAAAACTCTAGTACAAAATGTTTCTTTTTATTTTCTTCTGTCATTCATAGTTAAATATTTGATTACTGTGATCTAATGATGGGACCCTTGTTTTTTGTGAGGGTACCCATCAGGCCAACCTTATTCCACTTCTCCCCCTTCGGTCTGTGCATGATTCCTTCGATGACGCAGATGGAAAATGGACCCCAAATCGCAAGCTAAGTGAAGTTATAACTTACCTCTATAATATTTCTTTCGTATAGAATTTATCCTGGTAATTATTCTATGTTCGAAAATTGAGTTTTGTTTAATTATAATCTTAATATTAATTAACATTTTTTTTTAGTCTCCTTGCAGGACTGTTAACATCTGAAGTCTCTAGATTTCCAGGATAGTGCCTTGCACAAAAGGTACTCAAGTTCCAACCTGTAGCATTTTAAAAACAAATTTTAACTCCAGGTTCCACTGTAAGGAATACGGTTCTACCCTAGAATTTTGTTATTGTAGAAATTTTACACCAGACTCTTCTAAGTAGCTGGTCATTTGTAAGTTCAATATTTTAAGAAAGACATGAGGGAAACCCCATATTGAAATCAGATTTCTCTATTTGAGAGTTACAATCACAGGTTTATGTAGAGTTGAAGACTCAAGACTTTGGAATATGAAACATGTTTTATGTGTTTACGTTACCAAACCTTTGCCTCTGTGTTATTGTAATGAAACAAGATTGTAACTATTTGCTCCAAATGTATAGCCAGTTTAAATGGAAAACTCAAATTTCAAGTTATGTAACAGTCAATTCTTAGTTTCTATGTATTAGATATTTTATAACTCATGAGTTTGTTTCAGTAGCAACATGTATTCATATATGAAATTCTATTTTATATCCCTTCTGGGTCTACTTTGATATTTATAAAAATAGAACGTCCCTTAGTTATGTATATAGTTGTGCATATTCCAATCCACAGAAATTATGTATACCCATATATGTTTATATGTTTTCCAGAATTTAAGTTTAGTACTTTCACAGTTTAATATTACTTGAATATGAGCATCTATATGTATGTGTTCCCATGTCTGGTAGAGGTTAAAATAACCTTGAAATGATTCTATTTTACTTATAGACATACCCCATGTGCCTGCCACACTACTACATATGGGTGGATTATTCCACAAAAATTTTCCACGTTTCCATTATTTTCATGTTTTTTTAAATAGGGCAGTATTTTCATCGATATTGCCACAAAAGTTCATCGATATAACCACGAATAGGTTTTTTAACTTGGTTGGGATTTTCATCGCTATTGCCACGAAATTTTGTCACTATTGCCATGAAAAATTTGACTATCTCATTGGTCAGTGTTAACGGCTACTGACTAATTGATCTATATATACCTTACTTTAAGAGACTTTGTGACACAATTGATATAGGTGTGACATTGTTCGTGG
>JASDQU010882712.1:20964-34335 GCA_032191745.1 Picea mariana
TATGCAATTAGTAAGATTTAATGCTAAACGAAGATTTGAGGAGATCTCCCATTAATACACATTAAACCAAGATTTCCAGAGGGTTATATTATCCCTTCCGAGTGTTAATTTCAAACATCATGGAATGTGATTCGTGCATCATTGGGTTGGCCCATTCACAAAATCTTTGATCCTTAATTCCGAAAATGAGTCCGACCAACCGTTTCCCTATTCCATACTTAGCCACTTTCCCAGAATTCCGCAAATATACAAACCGGTTGTTGAACTTCCCCATCATGCCCTCTTCCATTTTACGCGTTTTGCAGTTAAAAATTCCGAGACATACAATTTGACCGTTAGACACTCACCTCTCCTGAGTATCCCCTGTAACCCTATTTTGAAGCCCGTCCGACTACTTTTCATACTTGGCCATTCCTTACTTGCTCTTCCCCGTGTCCGTCACCTTCGCACTTGTTTATAAAAACACACACACACACACACACATAAGGTCTTATTTCTAATTATGCAATTAGTAAGCTTTAATGCTAACAACTCATCATGCGGGAACTGTATAGATTGTCATTGATGCGCGAAAGGCTAGAGGAGATCTCCCATTAATACGCATTAAATGAATATTTGCGGAGGGTTATATTATCCCTTCCAAGTGTTAATTTCAAACATCATGGAATGTCGTTTGTGTGTCGTCGGGTTGACACGTTCATGAAACCTCCAATCCTTAATTTCTCTTCGTCATACTCACCACCTTCGCACTTCTAAGTATGCAATAAGTAAGCTTTACTGCTAATATATCATCATGCAACACCCATAGAGATTGTCATTAATGAGCGAAAGGCTCAAGGAGATTTCCCATTCACACGCATTGAACCAACATTTGCGGAGGGTTATATTATCCCCTCCAATTGTTCATTTCAAGCATCGTTTGGAGAAAACAAACGTTCTCATAAACTTATGGCACTAGTTCAACAACAGTTCTGTGGAGATACAGTGAACATCTTTGGACGCGAGGACTAGAATTTCCAGTGGTCCAGGGCATATTCTTACTATGCATCCCCTTCCACACAGAAAGAAATAATTTGTACCTATGGGATTGCTCGTGCAGGATGTGTCCCTGAAGTTTTTGACTGTAAGGAGATGGTCTCTTGGTGCGTCGATAAATATATTTTAGGTCAAAGAATTATTCCACTGCGGGACCAATCTCTTGTTTCTTTATCACCTCAGGTCTTCCGCCAGATGTTAAGATTGTCGGAGCCAACATTGACGTTCAGAGGAGAAGACTCCAATCAATTCCTAATAAAGAATAATAACGGGTTGGACCTCTTGCCCGAGTTCCTGGAAGACTCGATGGCAGTTCCTGAAGATATCACAATCTTGCAGGTTAGTTCATTTAAAAATCTATTCCGGGAAATTGCCTGGTTGTTTACAAGAATAACGGGACAAGAATCCACAACAACTATTTCTTGCATGGTTCTTTATATTTTGAATTTCACAGTCAAGGAACAAGCCATTTTTTATTGGGGGAAGTTAATTTCCCATGAAATTTGTTCCCAATTGTCAAGCTTCAAAAAGGAGAAGAAATTTCATATGTCATCCTACTTGGTTTTCATGATAGCGCATTGCTGTCAGTTTCCAAAACTGTCTCTGTCCAAGAAGGTAAATTGGGAATTTGACCCAGTAACCTTCTGGTACCAGGCCTTGTGGAAGCACAAGGCCTCCCACTATTTTTATGAGGTTTTTAATGACTTTGTCTCTGTTTTCAAAGTTTTATTATTAGGAGAAGATGCTTCCCGCATATCTGACCAGGCAACCAAGTTTTTGGACAGGAAGGGGGCACTTGAAAAAATGGAGAATTGCAGTGTGCTAAGGATTTTTGGCTCCAAGGAAAAACCTACTCTCCTTCCATGTCACATTACAGACATAATGTTTGTTACAGAAACAATAATGCAATACAATTATTGGTTGCATCTATTCCATGAGAAAATAAAAAAAATTTCATTCCTCTGCCTTGGAAAGTCAGGGACTTCGTGTTGAGGAACGTCAACAAAATTGACGAATTCACAGCCCATTTCAACAACTTGAACCTAAGATATGTTGAAAGGCTAAGAGGATTCGACCCTAATGGAATTTTTTTAGAACATTTACTTGCAATTGGCCTCGAAAATTCTTTTTTCCAGAGACACCTGAGCGAAAACAGAGACATTGATGACACCACTCCTGCTTCTGATGTCGACGACCTAGACACATTGCAAAGCACCACTGAATTGTACAAGCAACAGGGAAAAGGCCCCAGTGAGAAGAGTGTTCAATCGTCGAATAGAAATCCCAAAAGTATGACATTCTGGAGCATCACTCCAATTTCCCACCACAGTAAGAAAGCAACCCAAAATTCTTCAAACAGAGGAGGAGATAACAACCCTCTCCACCCTAAAATTGATAGTTCTCACAAGCTTCCTATGGAGAAGAAGAGAAAAAAAATTGTAGGGCAAGTGAAAGATCCTGAAATTGAGAGGGAGAACATGGAACTTGAGATTGATCTGGATAGTGTATTCCGCAACCTTGATCAGCCCAGAGACGCGATCCATCATAATCTCCCAATGGACATAGTTGATACCAAGTTTTTTTGTGAAGATGAATCCTTCGTATTCCAAAGCGTTGTTTTTTACAACGAGTCTAAAAATGTAATTATTGAAAAGAGAGATGTAAAAAATAAGAAAGGGAAATCTCGTTCAGATGTTAGCCTTGCAAACATGCGGTCGTCCCAAATCTCTCGACTTCACAGAGCAACTGGAGATGCTCTTGATGATTCCATTGGAGGCATTGAGGCCGAGAATTCCAGACTAAAGGACCGCGTCAAGGAATTGGAGGAAGCTTTGATTCCTATGCCATTGATTTCCAGTCCTTTAGCAATAGCCATGCCTGCCACCCATACAACCAAGTTAAAAGGATCCTCCAGCCTCCTCACATCATGTAGAGGATATGTGGAGAATAAAATCAAGAAAAGAATGGAACTAATTACTGAGGCCTGGGAAACATCACAAAGTATGGATTCCCTTGGAATGATGGCACATACTTTTCTCGAACATTTGCAGGTGGATTTAAAAAATGAAGAACGTTTCTATTTAGACACGGTCATCCCTTTTGGCACCCATGTCAACAACATGTCAGAAATGAGAAGAAGACAAGAAGATCTCCCCTCCAAAAACTGGATCACTCAATTAAATGCATGATGGAAAGAGAAAGTGAAGAACCTGCATCTCATTGTCCAATCATGTGAACAATCTATATCAAAGAAAGAAAAATTATTCACAAAGTTGACCGAAATAGACTTAGCCAGAAGGACCAATGAGGTCCAATACCCCAACTTAATCATCAACTCCTTTCCTTTAACTAAGCAAGCCTTCGATAAACAAGTTGATATTTTTAAGGGTTTGTCTTTAGAAAATTTTTACAGCATCCTTGAATATGGTGAAGATGACGTGGACAACTAGCTAGTCGACTATTCGATACAAAATGAAGAAATTGATCAGGCTCTGCATAATCTTTCTATTGATCTAAGGGAATTAGAAAATGAACTTTTCAACATAAAAATATGGAATGAGATCAATGTGGCCCCCTTGAGAAGCTACATTGAAGAATGGGTTCAAAGGGAAATGAAGCAGGTCGTCGACGAAAGGCAAAAAGTAGTTGGCATGATTCCAGTAGTCGACGATGACAGCAATAAAAAGGCATCAATAAGAAATATCAAAAGGGGTGAAATGTACCATGACTGTAAGTCTATACTGATCACATCTTGCTTTGTTTATCAATCCAGTTATTCCACCTTTTTAAATAGAAATGTCTAGCCAAAGACTGATACCTTCCAATTTCTTCTTTTCAGGTATTACTCTCTATCGTCGCCCACTTCTTCTTTCCATAGTCCTATTTCTTGTACATATTTCTCTTATGGTCTGCGGGAGCCCCAATCCCAGTCTTTATGACAAACACATTTAAATTTCCAAGAATATGTAACAAACAATATTATTTGTTGATATATTTCAAATTAAACTATCTTTATCTCCTTTTACATTTATGTGCTCATAAATTTTTATCTTCAACTATGTTGAATGTCAAGAAATTGTGTTTATTTAATTTGAATGTAACTTTGTATGTGTCTTCTTTGTTTTATCTTTTTCTCATGGATATATTTTTCTCCTGCTATGCATATAACGTTTTTTTTCCTGGCACATATAGAGACACACAAGCTAGATGGTCTATGGAAATTGTACTTAACTCTAACCAGTTGAAAGTATACATTTAAGAGATAAAGCATTGAAGAGATGAAACATGCAAGGTAGGAACGGAAATTTCAAACATAGCAAGTCACACTACTGGAAATAACGAAAATTTTGAACATAGCAAGATGGATTATATATGAAAATTAAGATTTATGTGGTGGAAGTTTTGTTCAGAATTGTTCGGAAGAACCACAATATTCATTTTTATATGTCGATGTTTCAGATCCACAACAAGATCCATCTTTAGGACATAAAAGCCTGAGGAAAAAACCAAGAGAGGAGCCCTAATAAATACTAAAGTGGAGCCCTAATAAAGTCAGCTAGGTGAGAACCTAGGGTTTACTAAAAATTATAAAAATTATAAAAAGTGGAGTGGAGGAGGCCTAAAGTCAGCTAGGTGAAGCCCTAGGGTTTGCTAAAAAATTTTAAAAATAAAATTCTATCTATAATAAAATAATTATTAATTAATATTTAAGTGTTGAGTTATGAGGAATTTGTTAATTAATTCTATCACCCACTTGTATTAGATCATATCAGGGTGACCATGGGAATTCACCGACCGCACAACAACATCAGGTAACTATTAGTGCTTAATAATAACTAAATTTCATTACAATATCTAAATTTTTTTGATGTTAAAATTATTTTAATTTCATTTATTGTTTGATGTTTTTAGTCCAGTACAGTCGATTTGGACGATGATGATCTTGAGGATGAAATATTTTATTCCACTGACCTAATAGAAACTGTTGTGAAGGCCTTGAAGAAGACAAACATAGAATATCTAGCTTTGTTTCGCAAAACACCCTTGACACAGGAGGACATGTCAAGAATTGCAGAGCTACAAAATCTAATAACTAATTTTGAGGTAAGTGACATCTTCACATATTTTTATTAGCTATGAAAATTTCATATCTGTTTTTTTGTTTTATATTTTCTATATTATCTGATAAAGTAAAGTTTTTAGTTTGTAGGAGTTTTTAAACCCTGTTCCCCGAGAACCTGTTGAGCCTACAACTGCTATAGCTAGCAGTGATGGTCCAGTGCAACAAAAAATTCGACAAAGCAAAGTACAAATGAGGCTTTTTGACCCTCCTGAGGTTCCCCTCGAATCCATTGATGAGCGCACTGATGTTGACCGGCATGACACGTCGGAGCATGATGATCCAGAGCCTGGGACTCCACGTGACTCCAGAGATGAACATACTGTAGATGGCAAGGAAGCTATTCATGGAGCAACATGGATTAAAAACATTGGATCACTAGATATCATCTTTCTGGTGGATGATGTATGTGTTCCGATCAAGATTCAGAAGATTGCAGGTATTTGTTAATTAATTGATTCATTTTTATCATGAAATTGAAATGGACATTTGTTGAGATTATTATAAATTAAAGGATAACGTGTTTCTGCAGGAAATAATGTTTTCTACAGAAACTTGAATGACAAAGCATTGTAGTTGTTTGGCCCCACCATTCGCACACAGTGGAATACCCAAGATAGCGAAAACAAAGATGAATTAATAGGACACATGGTAAACTTGTTTGGCAACACGTTCAACAAGAAAGTAGTTACAAAGTTATCCGTTGAGAATTTAAAATATACCAGGGCCCAATATAGGGAGAAATTGCAATTAGACCTCAAGCATGAGCGCCCTCCCACGGTTCCGGAGAAAGAGTGGAAGGCTATGATAGAGGATGCAAAGGAGAACTTGTTTAAAAAAACAAAGAAGACATCCACGACTTGGTAAAGTAAGGTACAACACATGTCATGTTCTTAGTGAAATATGCTCATTAATGTTTTTGTTTCTTGTTTTAAGTAACAATTCTGATATCTAAAATTTTTCAAAAAATCGATATATAGGCTACCTGACACCTCCTAAGAAACCAAGGCTAGAATGGAAAAGCACGGGCAACATAAACTAGGCCAGGGTGGCTATGAAAAACTAAAATCTCAAATCGTAAGAATTAAATGATTAACTGTGGTGAATATTTATTTAATAGTAGCAAACAAATATTTGTTTTTGTTATTGGTAATTTTAATGGTGTTACGCATTGCAGTTAAATATGTTCCAAACTGCTATCACCGAGGAGGACCTAAAGCTTGGTTTTAAAAGTGTGATTGAATATCGGAGAAGCTTGGGGTAGACTCCAATCTCCCCAACCACACAAATGTAGGTAAATAAAATGAATAAGGAAACCACAATAGCATGCTTCTAAAATCTATTCATATTTTATTATATCACCATTAACTAAGTATTTATGTTTGTTTTCAAGCAACAGTGCAATCGCAACAGTGAATTTAATGGTATTAAATAGACACCACTTCATACTAGGGAGCACATGTCCAATGATAGTGGGGAGCAGAGTACCCATTCTGGTATGTATACTTTAGAATTAGAAATATTTACTGTGATTGTAGATATTTATTTCTTGACTTATACTTATATATTATCTTCTTTAAATGAAAGAGCATGTAGCTCAGGAGGGTGAACTGCGAGAGGAACTAAGTGGACAAGAAATTAACGCACCAACTGTCACAACTACAAAGACAGGTAAAGAGCAATATTGTAATGTTAATCAGAATAATGAAATAGTTATTTCAATTATATTTCAACATATCGATATGATCGTTTTCGTTGTTGCAGTTCATGCCCTTGCACAACTGCCTCCACACCCTTCTCAGTGACGTTCCAGAAGTATGGTACATGAGCTGATGGAAACACAAACAATAGAAGGGCAAGGCGCAAGAAATATAGTGTCAAAGGATGATTATGATACCCCAATCGTCAATTTTATGAATGTAAAAAAACATAAATCAAAGAAAAACTAGATGTATAAATTCATGACTTGTATTTGGATTTTTATCGATGTTGCTAGTATGAAACATTGTTTATATGAATTAACACATTATGCTTCAATGTTTATATGTTCATATGTTTTGATGACTAGCCTAGTTATGCATGAATGCCTATATGTTTTCTATATAAAAAAATCATTTGTTGGGTATGGGGAATTGAGAGCGATGTGAGGGGGGGCGAGGGGCCATATGAGCTTCCACCTTCACGTGGTTGGCCCTGTTTAGTAGAGGATAACCTATTCTTGAAAAAAAAAAAAGCACGTAAGTGCCTCGTATCAACCACTATTGTCCCTCCTTGAAAGGCTCCATCCTTGAAGTAGGATAAGGGATTGGTGTTAGACATCAAATTTGTGCATGAATCAACTATAAATCATATTCTTCATTAGGTACAGTACTAAGGCTTCTATGTATCATGAAAATGGATACTTCTGTAGAATATCATTGTAAAGATTCTGTAGCATATCATTGTTTTCGGAGACTAGAAAACTATCAATTAAAAAAAAAAAAAACCTACAGAAGTCATCGCTATAGCGACGTATGTTCGTCGCAAATATGGCATCTGTGTCACAAGCCGTTGTTGGGTTTTCTACTCTTCCACGGGACTTTGTCGCTATTGCCACGCTCCGTTGTCTCTATAACGATGCATGTTCGCCACAATAAGGTATACATCTCTTCTTCTTGCCACGAACTTGGCAGCCTGATTACTTCGATGTTTCCACGAATAATCTTAGTGTGTGGATATAGAGACGTAAAAAGTTCCACGAAAAATATTTTTTGGCTTTGTAGAAAGTGCGACGGATATGTGTGGCAATAGCAACGAAAAACCATGGCAAATTTGGTCATATGTAGTAGTGTCTTCTCCAGCTATTATGTTTGTTTAAATGTAGCAATGTAGAAAAATACAATGGACATGAAGGAAGTTGGTATGCAGGAAGACATGTAAAAAAATAAATAGAGTTCGATTTATTTCAATGTAGCGGAATAGAAAATACAAAGGACATGAAGATACATTATTATGTAGGAAGATACACAATATCTACATACAATAAATTAGGTGAACACATATACAGACAATAAATGAAATACAAAACAATGGAATATTAAATAACAGTACAAGCATGCACTTTTGTATCTCATCTTCTACATTTGCAGTAAAGATTCCTTCGTCTTCTCCAGTTATTATGTTTGTTTCAATGTAGGAACGCACAAAATACAATGAACATGAATGGAAGCTAGTATGCAGGGGAGAACAATTAATATGTACATACAGTAAATGAGAATCAAGGAATAGAATAAAAGATAGTTAGAAACATGAACCTTTGCTTTTGTTCATCCATGGTTGTAATTATATAGAGTTTTTCCTGCCCAAAATATATTACAAGCCAAAAAATATTAAGAAATTGCATGGCCATAGCTGAATGATTTTGGTTTTGTGCAGCAAAGTATCCAGACATGCTTTGAGACATGGAAATATAATTTTGCAGTATCTTTGATGTACATCTCATATTTCAAGTACAAGAAAAATTGTATTGTGGTCAGACGAGTCTGTGTATAGGATAAAGAGGTTGTATTGTGATATGGGCGCATTTCACCATATATGGTTAATAAGTGCGTTTTGCACATGTTTTATCTTAACAAAAAGACATCGGACATTGTAATTGCACATGTAGTTGTCCAATTATTTGTTATGCCACTATTTTGTATCATGTCAACACTAAATTATCCTGGAATGATAATGGTTTCGCCCAAATGTAAATGGTGTGATGCATTTGAGAACACATTCATTATGCTAGCAATGTTGCACGCCAAGCAACATAGAAACTGAATATTGCAATTTGCAATCCACGGAACACCACTCTTTCTAGCACCATCTCAATATCCTTTTCTTCTACAAGAACATTTTGCAAAGGCATGTAGGTATGGTCCAGAGCTAGGAAAAAAAATTGGAGCAAAATTTAAGAGCAGGATAGGCGGGCACGGGATAGTTGTCAGATCTCGACTTCGCCAGACACGACAAACGACAGAACTGCAGGTCCACTTGCGGGTGCAGGACCTGAACACCACAAAGTGCAAAAAAAACAACTTCAACTGTCGGCGCAGGACCCCAACCTTGCAAAGGCGAAGCAAACAAAAGAAAACAACAAGCAACAAATCAGTGAGGAAGCACGAACATGCCCAACTGCAGCCTCGAGACCTCAAACTTGCAAACTTGAACCAAGAAACAACAAGCAACAAACCAACGAGGAATCACGAAAAGGCCCAACTGCAGCCCCAGGGCCTCAAACTCGTAAACTTGAACCAAACAGCAACAAGCAACAATGGTCAAACCAACGAACCAGTGAGAAAGAAACAACCACTGAACCAGTAAACAACATATGTATCTCCAATGATTACCAAATCGCAGTTCAAGCACAGAAGGAACCCAAAACGTATGACGAGCATGCCAGTAGAAATAATCAAACATTTTTACTTGCAAACTACAAATAGTGAACAACAAAGAATGAATAGAAATGAAATTATGGCATCGAAACTTACTCCACAACGATGAATGATAGAAGCCCAGGTCGAATTGTGGGCGCAGGACCTGAACCCCGCAAAGTAAAAAAAAACAGCTCCAACTACGGATGCAGGACCCCAACCCTGCAAAGTTGAAGTAAATAAAAGAAAGCAACAAGCACCAATAGGTCCAACCGCAGGTGTAGGTCCTCAACCTTGCAAAGTTGAACCAAACAACAACAAGCAACAACCGACGAACCAACGAACAAGAAGCACCCACCGAACCAATAAACAATGTATGTATCTTCAACGATGACCAAATTGCATTCCAAACATAGAAGAAGTATGAAACATACGATGGCTATGCAATTGGCAATGGGCAACAATATTGTCCAAATTCACTATAACATTGTATGGAAAAATTCGAGGAAAAATGTACTTTGAGAAGCCTATTTAGGTAAACATTTAAAGTTGCAAGGTTGTTTAAGGGCCTCACAGTATGCAAACATTTAAGTTGTCAGACCTGTTTAAGGACCTCACACTATGTAAACATTTAACCTGCCAGGCCTATTCAAGCACCTCAAAAAAAGTGCCAATGCTCTAAACCTTCGGTATGTAAACATTTCAATACAAATAGAAATAATAAAAACATTAAAAAACAATGTCGATGCTAAGAACTTTTTATATGTAAACATTTCAGTAAAAATGTAATAAAAATTAAAAAAGATCGTCTAAGCTCAAAACTTTGGATATCTAAACATTTACAACATTGGGAACAACGAAATTGACAATAAGACCTCCAATATATTCTCCAATGAGACGATGACATATAAGGTTTTTTTTATTATACAAAAAATAATGTTTTTACTTCTATAGTTCGAACAATACAAATGATGTCAAAATTTATAGTCAAAGGACATATTAATATGAAGTCAACGAATTATCAATAGCTATAGTCCAGGGACTAATAAAGTAGTAAATTCTAAATCCATTTTAATTTAGTTTTTTTTAAAGAATTAAGAAATTTATCTCTATTTTTATTATCATATAGACCCAAAACATAGTTTTAATAGCTTTTTTATTAAGCACAAATATAAAAGTATATAGTCAATAAGTGGGGTTATATTAACTATTTTGGTGTGCTTGTAATAAGTGAGGTTATATTAACTACTTCCATATATTTTGGGATGCCTAAATTCTTATTAAGTCACAAGTTTTTGATATATCTCAGTTAAGTGTTGAATATACTACATCAAATTTTTCTTGTTAAACAAAACACATTCACCAACCAAATCAATTTTTTTTAATTTCTTTCAATACCAATCCATTATTTGCAATACAAATAATCCAAATTCAAACTTCTACAAGATTAAAGATTAATATATGAAATCAAATGAATCTATATTGGATTAAATTAAGAACTCCCTTCAACGATATCCTTTGAATATAATCTATAAAATTTGAAACTTTTGAGTGAAAAATTAAAAAAAATTGCAATTTAACCCCCAAAAAAAATCCAAAATAATTACGATAAAAAAATCAAAATCAAATAACCTTTAAATTTCTTCTATACTTTAATTCAATTAACTTCCAAAACCCACCACTCTATAGGCATCATGACCACTCCTCCATCCAAGGGGCTTAACGCAACCGTCATCGGAAGCAGCAGACCTAAAATTTCAAATTCACTGGCTTGTCAATTCAAAATTTGATTACTGTTAAAGCTTTTGTGTCCTTCAGTTTAAGTTTTATCCAAATTTATAAAATATCATTTCTTTTTCTTATAGTAAATTTATTGAAATGTAAAATCTATTCACTGAATTCGAGGACTATAGTAGTATGGCCTTTACCTACTTTTCCTTAGTTATTATTTCTCTTATTATTTCTCTTTCATAGTATAAATTTTTTATTAAATAATTTTTTTGAAACATTTGATTGAAATTTGTCAAGAAATTTGTAGGTTCACAGATTTAAATGATTATTTCTGTATAATCAGAATGCTCTAGGATAATCTATGTTTACATTCAGAAATAGATTTTAAATAACAAAAAATAATGATTTCATGCAGATTTATGTGGTAGATTCCAGCTAAAAAAATAATTTCATAGAACACTTAAACAACTCAATTTTAAAATAATAAAAATAAAAAAACTAAATATCTTATTTGCAATACTATATATTTCTCCCTGGTTTGTTATTTTCATTTATTTTATAATAATATATATTTTCAAAAAAAAATAAAAATTTATATAAATAAATAAAAGTCAAAATTATTGTTTTTTATTTTAATTGAATGTAATTTATTTTTTATGAGTATAAATAATTCAATCTCTCTAAAACACAACTTTTCCAATAGAAAATTAGCTCAAATTATATTACTGAAAAATATTTTTTTACATCTTCAAGACCATAAGAGATGATCATAGCAGAACTAGTCCTNTTCAAGACCATAAGAGATGATCATAGCAGAACTAGTCCACAGACCATGCTACTACTACATTCCCCCAAAAAACTAGAAAGTCATCATTACCAGC
Source organism: Picea mariana (assembly GCA_032191745.1). NCBI lineage: Eukaryota > Viridiplantae > Streptophyta > Pinopsida > Pinales > Pinaceae > Picea > Picea mariana. Next base: position 33,126 of record JASDQU010882712.1, read on the forward strand.
AAGCAGGCTGAAAATGAAAAACAAAACAGAGGTAAAAACCCCAACAAACATCACATAAGACACTAAACCAGAAAACACCCTCACAAGACCTCAAAGTGTTTATCCAACACTGCATGCCCCCAAAGGACCTCAAAATGTTAAAGAGTACACCGCACACCCGGTGTGGACCTCAAAGCTGTCCAATATCTCTTCTAGCCAAAAGTGTCTCATAAACCAAAAAGAAGAACAAAAACCCCCAATGCAACAAACCCCTAAAGCCTCCACGAATACTCCAAAGATTAAGACCGTAGCACATCTCAAGCAACAGCTGAGGTCTAAACAACATTGGGAAATAAGATTCGCCCCAACACAGGTGGCAACCACCCCAAGCCCACTGGGAAAAACGCCCCTCCACAGCAGAACCCACTCTCACACTGCACTCTTGAAGTTAACTTGTACACTCAACCATTTAAGTCTATAATTTTCTAAATTTCTAAATTGTAGACAAAACTTATAATCACTCAGATTTAAAATCTAACAAATAATTTTGAACAAATATCCCCAAAAAATCACCATTTTCTTATAACGTATATAGTCGTACCAAGTTCCAACCTCAAATTCCAAACCTGCATTGGGAAGCACGGGCAGTGCGAAGTAGGACCCTGCCTGTGCATGAGCCGGTACGCACGTGAAGCATGATACTGACAATGTACGTCATTTAATTAATTACAAGTTAGTAATAAAATAATCTTCGAAGTCTTGGAAGCCGAGGAGACAAAGGAAGCTTCTGGCGCTGTAAGATTACTGAGTCTCGGAAGCTTCCCCAGCAAGTACAGCCAGTGCGTGGCAGTAAATTGTAGACAGTCGTTATGTGTTTGTTTATTTCCTTGCATTCAAGTCATTGTATCCATCAATATTATTGTTATTGAATTTTGCAGAGCATGGCATTAAAATTTAGGTCATCTCCTTTGCAGAAGAGGCGCAGGAAGTCAGACAAAATCGATAATATTGAATAACGCCCATGTTTGCAAGTCTAACTTGAATTAATTATTCTCCATGCATAAATGCTGTTCACAGTGAACTCTGACAACTGGGAATCAGTCTGGGATTTCATATTGCATAACAACTGTGTCTACAGAAAAGCCCAGGTCAACTTGGACTCAGGATTCGAAACTGACAGCTCTTCCACAGGTTTTCTTAATAGACAAATCCTTTAACAATCCAAAGCTCA
>JASDQU010882713.1:20155-30574 GCA_032191745.1 Picea mariana
ATATATATATATATCATAAGCTAGGACCACAAGGCGGTGTAACAATATTAAGGGTGGGCACTCAAAGTTGGGCATTTTCTTATAATGACTTCCATGTGAAATTTGACACATGTCAACCAAGTAGTGCTAGAAGGAGTGCCTTCCCTTATGGTTATAGCTTTTCAATCTAGTTTCAAAACCTCATTTACTGTATGGTTTAGGTGTTTCCACTTTTGCTCAAATTCCCATAAATTTTCATCTTAGAAAGTCCTTCATGTTGGTTTTTCATAAGAGATGACATTGCATATAAATATATTATTACAATGATGAGTGTTCCATATATATAGAACATATGGCGACCATCCATGAAAGAATGCATACCTTGGATAATAAATAACTACATATTTATTATACATATATTTATGCTTTGTATTATAAATATCATGTCATATATATATATATGGAAGAATGTCTTCACGATGTTGTTCAAACATCAACACTCCCTCTCAATGAGGGATACATTCTTCATCATTCCAAATCTTGTCTCTAAAGTATACAAACCTCACTCTAGACTCATCGGATATCCATAGTACAAACATGAATTCACAGCCAATGCATCCAAGGCCTGTGGGTATCTCTCAAATAGCTTCAACATGTCACCATGACATCCACTACCTCACAATGCATATGTACCTCATCATGTGCACTCATGTGACTTCACAGCCAATGCATCCAAGGCCTGTGGGTAGCTCTCAAATAGATACAACATGTCCCCAAGAAATCCACTACCCCACAATGTATATGTACCTCATCACTCCCTCTGAAGAGGGACCACTCCAAGATATCTCTCTTATTTTCCCGGGCCCTCCTATGAGGGAGTTAAGCCCGGTCTCGCTCTGATACCGTGTTGGTTTTTCATAAGAGATGATATTGTATTTAAATATATTATTACAATGATGAGCGTTCCATATATATAGAACATATGGTGACCATCCATGAAAGGATGCTTCCCTTGGATAATAAATAACTACATATTATATATATATATATATATATATGGAAGAATGTCTTCCCGATGTTGTTCAAACATCAACACTTCAAACCTTGGTATTCAAATAAAGTGGCATGTAGTTTGGCCATGATTATATCTAAAGACAGAGATGTGTTGTTACTTCCAACTAGACTTAAAGATAATTGATTTGGGACGCCTAATTGGAAGCTATTTGATTATTTCCCATAGAATAACACCAATATAGTTAGGTTATTTTCTAGTATCTTACAATACCCTCAACTTTATAACATGGTAGTCATTCAACCCCTAGCTTGGTTAGAAAACAATACCCTGTAGTGAACTAAACCAATACATGATCTCCAAACTTTCAAAAAAAATCCTTACATAGATACAACCCAAATGAGTTTACTTTTGTTGAATATTGTATAAGGAACATATGCAAGTTATTCATTTATTAAATAGCCACGATGAAGATGTAGTTTTTAGATTCCTCTCTTTCACTTCTCCAGTAAATTCACCCTCTTGGTTCTATAGCCTATCAGTGAACAACTTTCATAATTGGTAGGAGTTCAAGTAGTCATTTCTTAAAAAGTTTGATGATATTCATTGATTTGAAAATCATTAAACATCAATTTTGATGAGAATTAAAGTCTATCCTCATTAACCCTACAACTTACACAAATGAAATTGTAACTAAACAAGATAGTGAGGAATTTTAACACTAATTTACACACCCTATACCTTTGAATCCTTGCAAATAAAATACCCCCATCCACACATATGTTGGAATTGTACTTCATGAATGCTTTAAAACCTACCATGGGTTTAATCATAAAGAGAGTTGGGATTTATAATCTTACTCTAGAGAGATCTCATGTTGAAGCAATAAAAGTAAAAAAAGGATATGTCATGTTTACATGACACCCCCACTCTAGATATAAAACCATTATGAACATTCACCCCAAACGATTAAAAACTTGCTACTAACACCCACCTTGAAATACAAAAATGCAAAGAAAATAAACATAAATTATTCTATGATTTGGTCAATTTTCAAACAAAGGTTGAAGATGGTTCCTCTACAACTAAAATTATTCACACAATAGGGATTTGGAAAATTTTAGTAGGCCCAACAACAATACTCATTTTACCCCTAAATTATGAGGTATTGGTGTCAACTACACAAATAAGTACATAGTAAATTGGACTAGCCCAAATTCTAAAATTATTTGGACATCTTAGTCAGTGGAGGAATAATGACAAATTCAATATTAACTTTAAATACGATATCCCAATTTCCCCCTTGGTATCTACTAAGGTTTTATGGGACAACCTACCATTTGAAACCATCAAAAGTCTCAAAGAAGGAGGATCTATTGAAGTAGAGGGGAGATAGGAATCCCTAGAGTTGAATGCTTTCTTAATGCTCAAGGCAAAAGGGGTAAGGTGATAAGGAAACAAATAAAATATAGAAAGTGAAAATGATTCACTTCATTTGCATAACTCAATCCTCACTACGATGCTTACCTTGTATCTACGCATGTTTTACCTATGCCTACCTAATTTCTTGCTATGTGAAAACTATGTCAACCATAACCAAATCACAACTTTTCCTTGGAAACCAAGAAAGTATTATAAAAATTTCTTGCCACTTCCAAATGAATATGACCCAAAATAATTCTCCTCAAAACCAAATCACCTTCTTGAAAATCATTTGAGCATAATCATATGCTTTGGATTTACCCAAGATTTGGTACATGACGTCCAATTTTGAGAATGAAAATGATCGTGTAGCTTCTTCTTATCCCAGTTTTTTAGGAGATACTTATGAAAAGGATATTAGTGAGTTTGATGACGATATAATTATGTCCTTCTCTTCATGATCCATGTGTGGACCTCATATGATTTCTAGGTCTTCCAAATATACAATTTCCTCATATGGTCCTAAGGAAACCAAGATGTAATTTCCTCATATGGTCCTAAGGAAACCAAGATGTAAATCATGGTGAARGTACTTGGTATAAATCTAATTGTTCCCTCGACCTTAGCCCAAATTATTGTAATAAGRCACAAATTGTAGAATCTTTAGGCTCTATCTCCTTGTATGAACACCTTAAGTGTCAAGACCATCCATTCCTTTTGGAATAAAATCTTGTATCTTGAGATGMATTTATTGTTCCTATTGATGRATACTTGTAGAAGTGTTAGATATACTTGGATAGTATAATAACCAAGTACATTTGGTAGCTAATCCACCTTATGCTTTAAATATTTAGCATATCTCTCAAAGTGATAGTTTCCATAATTGAGGGTCAATGTATGATTTCATTTCACTATGGATGGAACATGCATTTAAAATTATCCAACACAGTTACAATCCTTTCATGAACGCATTTATATGTATCATATGTGAAACACCTTTACCTTTTATCTTATCATCGTAAATTTATATGCTTAATCCACCAATGAGGAACATGCATCGATCCAATAGAATCAATAAAATCCTTGGTTGCACTAGATTTATGACTATAAGTGATTAGTCATACTATGAATTGGTTAAAGTCAGATAAGTAATAAAGAGGATAAGGTTTCCTATTAGAATAACGTCTATTTCTTGTTTAATTAGGACCTTTGTTATTTCAAATCAACAAATCAAATCTTAATTATGCATCCAAAGAATGTTTCAGGTCTGAGTTTTTGGATTGTGTCAAGGAAAGATTTTAGTCTTCAATTTGGTGTTTTGAGAGAGTATCAAACTCCTCACTGCCTTACCTACAGAAATCATCAATCAAATAAATGATTACAGTCTTACGCATATTTTCGCAGCGTGGGCTCACTGCAAAATTTGTTGTAGCTTACAATACGGTGTGAAACCTCCTAGACACTGTGAAACTAAACTTGTTTTTCCAAATCAGCATCTGATAGGTATGATTCGACTTTCCATCTGTCAACACACATGCAACTCAACTCCAACGTTCCAAAGCTTGACCATTCGGTATAGAAGGTTTGAAATATCCAGCGAATATTGTGTAGTAAATGAAGTCAAAGTTTGTTCCTATATTTTTGCAAAACAGTTGTAATGAGATCTGATTTTGTTTGTAACCAAATATATTCATGGGGAAACAATTGAACTCAAATCCTTGAGCCCAATATCAACTATTTATATATATTTTTTTAATTGCAAATATGCAAGGGGTTGGAAAAAGCGTAGAAGAGACATCTTTTGAGCATCTTTGTAATTCTTGAATTTTAATGGAATATCAGTCATAAGTACAGATCTACTCTTACGAGAGATTCTTGTGTTGATGATCTGAAGTGTGTGCTTCTCTCTTGTGTATGTGTTTTCCTATTTTCTTTTTCATTTCATTTGTAACCTGCATATACTTAATTTAAAAGTAATGGTTTAGAATTCATCTAATTTTGATGCTTTAGATCAAGCAATTAAGTACTCTAATTTCTTCTAAAAAACACATTCAGAATTCATCCTAGTTGATGCTTTGAATGTAGTTAGTTGTTTTCTCCTTCTTCCATTATGTTACAACAATATTTTCACTAAAATATTATCATCTACCTAACCTTTGCTTCCTTAATATCTCTAAAACCAGTGATTGATAGTTCTCATTGCACTAAACTTGACTCCATGCCCAATGGACTCCTTCTCACCTCTGCTAACAACCTTATAAATTTCCTAAATTACAGATCTAGTCATTGTGCATAATATTGGCAGCCTGTCATTTCTTGACTGAGTTGTAAAGAGAGATCCCTCTCTGAGTTGAAAGGGATAGTTTCAGCTCTAAAGTGGTTTTGAGGTTACGTTTGTGATTTTCCTCCTCAACCAAGGCAATTTACAGAGTGATAACGGTATCAATTTGAGGCATCATTTTAGATATGGTTTTTGGTTTAATGATTTCTAGCAGTCTATGATGAATGAATATGCTCAAAACAATGAATGGTCTTGAAGGGATATATATAGATTAAAAGTTTACACTTGTTTTCATTTCTAGCAAGTATATTGTATGGCAGTTTTAAAAGATATCAAACCATCATCTAAATGATATCTTGTAAATATACTATTTTCTCTCTCAGCATGATGATAGCATTGATTGGAATTATTTTACATCATCAAAATTATTCATTTGCAAAAGAGTATGATCATTTATGATTACATATAGCTTAAAATTGCAATGCACATATTTACCATGGTATGCCAGGAATAGAAAGTTTGATGTTTGGAGTGGCACACATATATTGAGAAATTACATGATCAATAGCTAACAAAATGCTTACATTGTGTTCAAAATATAACATACAGTGTATAACATCATAAGTTTAACTTGCCTTCGACATGGTATTGGATATAAGTAAGGTTGTAAGTATAGATGGTTTCCGTTTGAGATGGCAAGCATAGCATAAACTTTGACTTGATATTTTTCATTTCTTAAAAGGCATATTCCATGGCATATGTATATTAAAGTTTGGGAGTTTACACCTTTCATAAACTTTGATTTATGACTTAAATATAACATATCATGTATATGGCAGTGAGGCATAGGCTTTGATAAATGGTTGATTGAATAAAAACTTAGTCATTTGGATATCAATTAGTAGGCCATGCATTTAATTCGATAAGACATGGGATTTAATGCCATCAAACCCATGCACATAACTTGGTTTCTTTTTAGGGTTTTCCTAATTTATTCGATGGGTGTAAGAGTGTGTTTTTCTTTTAGTTTTGACTATAGAGGACCCATGTTCTTTGTGCAACTACACAACTGGTGCAACCACCCAGATTCAAGGAAGTATAAAATTAGTTTTCTACCATAGAAGGTATGCATCAAAACAGTTCTGAGAAATAATTTATATTGCAATTTTTTTCTTAAATGGATAAGTTGGGTTCTATGTAGCTGGTTGCAAGTAAAAGAGTTCCTTTCCTCTATATTTTGTCAAACGGCTCAATGAAATATATAATAAATGTGTGAAGATGGTATTACAGAGAGTTTAATGTTATTTTGGTAGAAAGAATTGTTGTGGGTATGACGTTTTTACACCAGTTGTTTCCATCATTCCATTACATCAATTTCCATGCCCATTTTATCACTCTTAATGAGTTTGACTGCCAAATTTTTAAGGGAACAAGTCGAATAAAAAATGGTTGAGACCCATAGTCTAGTTTGTGAAGTGTTGCCTGGGTTTTAGTTCATAATTGATTTAAAAAATTTGAAAACAGATTTATATTCAATCATGGTTATATTTATGTTTTCCTTGGCTCATATTGGTCATTTTCATCCTTCGTATGTTTTCCTATGTTGAATATTTATGACTAGAAACAAATTTATTCATGTACTCATGGTTACAAGCTCATTAATCATTGGTATATGGTCATTTCCAGTTCTAGTCAAAATTTTACTGCTTATCTGTGTGATTTGGCATCTATCAGGGACTGCGCTCATACTCTTATATAGCAACATACTATGTTCATTATATTTTTCTAAGAACCCACAGTTTGAAAATAATGTGTCATCATATATTTTGACAAATATATATGAGGATGGGCTATGAACAATGGTCAATAATACATAACAGTGGATGCATGTAGATGATATAAGGGATAACATGAATGTATTACATGGAATTTCTAAAAAAACCGGGTCATTAAAATGACTTCTTGCATGATATAGGTATTTATATACACATTGAGCATATTTTTGACCATATATATCAAAGGCATATAACTAAAGTAAAGGATGAGATAAAAATAATTTTTGCATGAAATTTTACACATTAACCCCTTATTTAAATCATTTTTCATAAGTTGTATTCCCAACATCATTTATCTAGACCATTCATATTTTCATTTTCGTATTTTTGTCATATTTTCTTTGTTCATGTTTCTAAATGTATTGAGATGATTGTATACAAGAGGCATTGAGATAATTATCAACAAAAGGAATTCATTGTGAAGAATATTAGTTTGGGATTCCTTCATGTTGTTACATTTTCCCTTTCATTTCCCCCCTTTTACTTTATGTGCTATGCTATTAGATAGAGCCTTACTAAACCATATTTAACAAATTTTGCAATAAATGGTTATTTATTGTGATTTTTTTTAACTGATTGAAATGACAATGCTTTTAGATAAAAGCAATAGAGAAAACAACTGAAGTAACATAAGAGGAAAGACTAAAAATCCAATTATGTTTTGGCAACAAGGAAGGCATAAGAAGATCAAATTTTTCATCCACTTTGATTCTGGTTCCAATAAATTCAAATCAGTCAGCTAAACCTCACTGGGAAACCTATATTACCCATTGTTGGAAGAAGGAAAATAATCCTTTTATCAAGGATATGAAATATTGGTTGAGAAAGCATCCTCAATTTTGTTAATGAAAAATTATTTTGAAGACTTTACACTTACAATTGACACATGATATTAATTTTTGGAACCTTTATTATCATATTGTTTTTGGGAGGTACAAGCATAATGACTTGGATTTTATTTGATAAATGTTTCATTGATTTATTGTTGCTGACATATGCATGGATATTTTTATATTATTCAGGAGTCATAAGGGAAATATTTTAGAATGAAGATAAAAGAAACTAATGGGAATCCACCTATTAAGTATTATTTACCCTTATTATTAATAAAGTTGTCCTATCTTAACTAAAGTTATTTAACTTTAGTAACAAAAGGTAGTTGAACCACTTGAACTACTTTTTGAAGAATAAAAGAAAGAGAGCAAGGATAAAGTTGGACAAGAGAAAATAGAGAGACATATTTCTAATAAGGTTTTCTCTCACATCAAGTGAGATTACTTATTCATTCATTTATTCCTGAGTTTCATCAGAGCTAAGTCCTCTTGTTGATAGCATGGTTACTCTAAAGGTGGAAAAAATAAAGGACTAGGACTTGTGGCAGGCTTCAAAAGGTCATTCATTCACCTTGATAGTCTATTTAGTTTGATTAGAATTTCTAAATTCAATTTCAGTGTTCATTAAGGCTATTTTGTAGAGTCAAGACTACGATGCACCTGTAGCTTGGAATGGTCCAGATTATTTGCAATCTTAGTCTTTTTCTTCCAGACTACTAGTTGTATTTGTATGATTAAAAATTACAACTTAGACTTTTAAGTCTAATTCTAGTCAAAACCCTCACATGGGTTTGTAAGGAGAAACTTGGTTGTAACTCAGAAAGGATATCAATAAAATAATTTTTCTTATTTCTTCTCAATTTGAGAGTTGTTGTGTACTAGTTTTTAGATGTATGTGTTCTTGTATTTATTCATATAAATATTAGAAAATTCGTTTGCAAACACTTTTCTATTTTTAAATTTGATTTTACTACAAATCATACAAATTTGATAATAGCATCAGGCCCAAGAACTTATTTCCTTAGGGATGATTGATATTTTTGAATAGGCTATAAGCCCAGGGTAATAATCCACCTATCTCACCTAGCCTAGTGAGGTTCAAAAATGCTTAAGTGAGGATATATCAATTCCTCACATCAACAATAACCATGTTGTAACATCAAGCATTGATGGTTCATCACACATCTCTTGAGCTCAGTCGGTCGAGAGGTCAATCTACACTTGGATACAATCAGTTGGTCGATCAACCAACACACTGCATCAGTTGTTCAAGTAGTCGATGTGATTTTCGATCATACTTTCAACCAGTAGTCGGGCAATGGATTGACCATCCTAGCAATCGACTACAATTTGGACACGTAGGCATTCGGGTTGAGAATCCTTGTTGAGACGACTCGACAACATGGATTTTAAGGATTTAACCTTAACAGCCAACAATTACATGTGGAGAATATCTTCCAGATTCTATGGAATTTGGTTAGATCTTGAGCCTATAAATAGAAAACCCCGTGGGTCATTATCATCAAGCAATTTAACACAAATATCATGTGAATCAATATGTGACATATGCATTGTGATGTTCATATCACAATGCACTCTGCTTAAGTGTTGTAACGGTGTCTTTAGACACCACCTTTGTGTTTGAAATTTATTTCCCCTCTTCAATTATCTACAATACTGTTTTTTTGTTTCATGTCATGTTCCACCCTATTTCCCAACATGGTATCAGAGCCGATGGTTTAAAACCTCAAACTTTTATTTAAAAACCTTGTTGAGTCATATATGTTGTGTGAGTGACTCTAGGTTGATGGTTTTTTGTTTGGAACTTATTGAAACAGAATAGTTTTTGTCTAGATATAAAATATGGATTCGAATATCCATCTGGTTGTTCTAAATGGATCAAATTATGCAGTATGTGCACTAGATATGGAAACTATACTAAAGAGTAAAGGACTGTGGTATTATACAAGGATTTCAATTCCATATCTAACAGATGATCAGTAAAAGTTTCGTGTTGATGGAAAGAAGGATGAGGCTATAGGAGTAATCACGACCTACATATCACATGATATTTGATTTCACCTCAGTGGAATTGAATTCCTTCATCAAGTATGGAGGAAGCTAAAATCAGTGTTCGACCGAGCCTATGAGAGCCACATCATGCAGTTGGAGAAAGAGTTAATCTCTTTTGATCCTCATTCTTTTGATAGAATGGAGGACTATTTGGCATGTGTTAAAGAAATATAATTGAAATTGGGTGAATGTGGAAATAACTAAAAGAATAAAGAAAAAAAAACTCATCGAGCTAGTCGTGATGAACTTGAAAACACCATTTGATGTGTTTGCATCAAATTTCCACATCAACTAGAAAGCACAGAAGGAAGATGGTAAGGATTACACCTTTGAAGCTTTTGTGGTCTTTTGATTATTAATAAACACAGACTGCTTGAATAAGGAAAGCTCAGTGGTAAACACTAGGCCCTCTTTCTCAAGGGAAAGAGAAATATGGATCCCAGAGATAGAGTATGATTGGATGCCTCTACACAGAAACTTGCATACCATGACCAAAAACCGCAGAGATAGATAGATGCACCCTAGCAAATTTGAAAGAAGAAGACATGTTAGTACTATTGAAAAATTGGACATGTGGATAAAGTCTTCTATAAGAAGTGATATTATTTAGAGGATAAGGTTAAATGCCTTGAAGGAGACATGTTTGTTGTATGTCGACCCACTGATAATATCACCTTCCAAGTCGGAAATTCTCAGGCCTTGTTGTCTTATTCTGTGCAAAATGAATGGGTAGTCGACTTTGGGTGCACTCATCACATGGCTAAGGATGCCTCTTTGTTCACTTGTCTGGGTGAAGATAGGGAGAGGAAAATCTATGTTGTTGATTATTTTTCTCTAGATGTTGTTGGTTAGGGCGATGTTTTCTATTGACATGGGAAGATTTTCAATGTCTATCATGTGCCAAATCTTAGTGCCAATCCATTGTCTTTCGTTTAGTTTACACAGACATGTAATATTATGAAATTTTGGCTAGATTGGTTCTAT
>JASDQU010882715.1:13267-24090 GCA_032191745.1 Picea mariana
ATTACACCATGTTTGCATTAGGTTGAAAAATAAAATCCGTAGCCCTAAATGGTTAGGGTTTAAATACATGCCTGAACAACCAAATTTAAAAGCTGATGCTAATTCTTGATTGAAATATACATCTAGGTGACCTTTCCTTTGGTGAAAACTGTCATCAGACGTACATTAAAATACAATATATCAAAGGATTTCTAAATAACCCTAGTATTTCGTATGGCAGGAGTCTTGGCAATGCTCATTATACTGCCCTTCAAAAGCCCCCATGGTGATGATGATGGCCTACAGAGTGATGAAGATGATGATGCTGAGTCTGCGTGTGATCTCCGCCTTCGCCACCTTCACCTCCTCCGCCGCCATCGCCGCCTTCACCTCCACCGCCTTCCTGTCCTACGCCATCGCCGACTTCCCCTCCTCTGCGATCGCCGCTTTCACCTCCTCCACCATCGCCGTCACGGTTCTTCTTTCGAACGAGGGAATGCAATCCCCACGCCACGATTCCAATCCCTGCAACCAAAAGGATACCCGCCAACAGAAAGACCTCCATTAACAGAGAGAGTTCAAGACGTATTCTCAGAGACTCCTTCGGATTTCGGATGGTGATTGTGAAAGAATTTTATGAGTCTGCTTCCTCCAATTGCCGTTAACGAGAAGCAAAATATAAGGACTGGATCTTGTTACAGGCTGTTATATCTCTTCTCATCACCTGACATCAGGTAGGGAAGATTCCATGAATAATATTATTACCATATATTCATCACCGGACCTCAACCAGGGAAGATTCCATGAATATATTATTACCATATATTCATGTCTTCTTGGATGTATTAAGCATTTACAGAAGCAAAGCTGAATATTTTTAATAACTTTTTAAACGTACCCCACATATAAAATTAAAGACAAATTTGTGTTGTTGAATAGCATCCATTCTTTATTTCATTTCCTTTAACATAACATTCAAAGAACACATAAAATGTGGAAGATCTGCCCGCCCTGTTACAGAGAACCTTCTTTATATAATGGTAAATAATTAACGAACAACTAAGCATCCGAATAAACCGGTGCCAGAAAAGACAAATTGTATCGACTATTGACTGGCATTCATGTTTATGAGAATGGCATACAAGGAAATTATCTGGAAATATTATAGAACGAGCAGAACCAGCAGCATTATCTGGAAATATCATAGAGCGAGCAGAACTTCTGGCAATCCAAATTGTTGATGTAATGGAGAAGCGATCCATTTTGTCACCTACTTGGGAAGGCTCCTAAAATATTTATACTTCAAAGTCAAGCCATAAACTCAAAGGGTTGATCCTGTAGATCGACCATGACTTTTTGGCTTGAGACACCATCCATGGTTTGCGTCGATTCGGTGTGATCAGCGCAATCGCGGCTTTATATCGGAGCTGGAATTGATCCGAGATGAAATCGTGAGGAGGCGGGAAACATGGACGGTTTAATTTCTTAGGGCTTGCGTAGATTCATGATATTGGTAATGATAAAGTCACAAGGATAAATAAGGTAATTTATTGTAATGAAATCAACTCGGGTTATTAGATATCCATTAAAAAAAAATTAATGATAAAGGGAGATCGATTTTGGAGTGTAAATGTCTCCTTTTTCACGACCCCACAATATACCTCTTTAGATCTTGCGATTGTTCACCTCTTGAGGGTGTCCATAAGCCACCTCTTCAGATATTGCGATTTTTCACCTCTTAGGGTGTGCGGCATCATGGTGGTTTTTATTTGGTTGCTTGGCACATCAAGAATGCTTTGTCCGGACTACAACTTTTCACCTAGAGCATACCGATACTCCATTCTAGGCTATCGATAAGTCACATTCCTACTCTAGTGTAACTCTTGTATACTTAAACAATTGTTAACAGCTTAACACTTAGTCATACATACGCATACATTTGTGAACATGAGAAACCAAGAGAACAATTGCGGATCAAACGAAGACATACACGAAAATAGTGTGGGCGAAAATAACCATGCTTAACACTCGGTTACATCTTTGTTATGGTGAAATAGTTACAATATGAGAACTATCGGCTCAATTTACAAATTCAGCAGAGTCACATGACTTGCCTCACTTAACCAAGACACTCATACACAAATTTGTCCCACCAAGGAACTTTGTCGCAACCATCTTCACAACCTTTTGCGATGCAGATCAGATATACCCTCAATCATAGACTTGTTGTCCCTTCGACTTTCACCAAGCTAACATGGATTTCGGTTTTGCCCCATGCATGCATCCAACAAACTTGTGTTTCCATACTTTCCAAAAATCTCCTAGAGCGTTCCACCCTTGGCTACTTGTCTTCAGTCTTGGCAGTTCTGCCTCAATCCTACCTTGCATCAGACTTTTCCTTCTAGGCTTGTTCTCCAAATCTCTCGCAAATATTCTTTCCTTCCTTGGTTGTGTGCTCTTGTGCACTTATAGGGACTCCAAGGGTCACTTGTGAGAAACTTCATGTCTTTTGTGTGTTTCACGCTCCTTCGTGAATTTACACTCAAATAAATTGTCCCACCCCTCCATGGACCTGGTGTGCCCAAACAAGCATGCGCTCCTATCAACTGTCATGTCTTTTGGAATGACGTGCCCCATCCTTTGGTGTGCACCCCTTGACTTGTGTGTTATCTTTTGTCGATCATCGTGACTCCTCATGGGTGTGCCAATGGGGTCGTCCAACCTCATTAATGCACCCATGTTGGTGGGGGTAGATGAATCCAATCCTTGGGTATGCTCCCAAGTTACCCTGCTCTTTCCCAAATGCAACCCAAGTCCTCGACAATCATTCTAAGTTAAGTAAGGTGTGGGCCCCTCTAATATCACATGTCACCATCATGTGCCCAATGTGCCCCTACTCATATCCAAACTTCTTCATTTGCCCAACCAGTTGCATGCTCTCTATGTTATCTTTCCAGACTCACCCCCAAGTATGCACAAAGAGTGCACACACTTGGTGGGTGGTGTGGGAGACCTTACATCCTCCCCCACTCCAAGTTGTTGTCATCCCCGACAACATCCGCCGATCTCTATGGCATCTCTGTCACATATCCGGATCTCATCACCACTCAATGACTGTTGACTCTTCAATTGTTTTCATCAAGGAAACTCTCTTGAGGAACTGCTGCAAAGTGTGTCCAAGTGTTGTATGTTCTTGAACCATGATGAATTTGATAGTTCGACTCAGTCATTTGTGTGTCATGTACATTGGATCCTCTCAAGTTTTGAACTTGTTGGGTGATCAATGCAACTGTGGCATTCATCGCTAGAGAATGAACATCTCTGCATATAACAAACCCTTTTCTGTCTACATCATCGTCATCCTTTCCAACCCTTATTGGTCTTGTTAAGTCACCCACTACAACCTCAACATGTTCTCTTCACTTAGCTAAATTTTTTGGTTGTGAACAAGGTCTTGCCCCTTGTCACAATTTGGAAATTCACCTCCACACCTCATATATCATTTGACAATTTCCTTGCTTGATTCTTTCGATGACATGTCCACTAGGCATCATCAATCATGTTTCTTGCTCTCGGCGACACATTTTTATTTTCTTCATTTAGCGGCAAAGTGTACCCAATAGCCGCCAGCAAGGCTATTGGCATACATCATGTATGACTTGTGCTCCATGCGCAAGTATCACATGACCAATCGAACTTCCCTCAGTGTGCATCCGAATTCCTCAAGTCGTTCTGCAGTAATTTGGAAGTTGTATATCCCCATGGCCTTCCTACAAAATTTCACAATTGCTACGAGGTGTCAGTCCTCGATTCCTGCCTCTTCCACATTCCTCTCCAGGTCTAGTTGAGGAGGTGCCTCCATGCATTGTCTTGTCTCAACTCTTAAAGTTTCTATGGTGGATAAGTCTTCTAATGGATCCCCCACAATGTCGATAACTTGTTGTTGATAACTATTCACTTGGTGATGCTCCATGTAGCCCATGGAAAGTGAAGAGTCCAATTGTCTTGTACACTAATGTTCATGGTTCTGCGGGTTCCTCAATTGAACAACCTTCCCCAAGGTTTTCTTTACTAAAGTCTTCATCATCATTAGTTATTATTCTTCTTTGTACAGACTAATCAAAGATGTTTTGGTGTGGTTGAATTATCGTTGTCGTTTTACATTGCAAGGCTTGTATGTGCTTCCACAAACTCCTTTTATCAACCTGGTCACATAAATCCTAGGCATCCTCTGGAGTTTCCTCTTCATTTTTGGGGGCGTGTTTGTTGTTCTGGCCTCTTCCAAGAATACTAAGAAACTTTCGTGAATGAGTGGAGTTACTTTGGCAAGTCTAAGGAAGTCCAAGCCCAAGATCATCACATGATCTTCCAATGGATCTACCAACAAATACATGTTTCCAAACCACTCCCCCACTCTCAATGGTCCTAAAAGAACAATTTATGTCATTGACATCACTGCTGACTTCAACACTTTACACATTCTAGTGTAGTTCTCATGTTTGTGATGAAGTGATTTCACAGCTCGTTTGCTCACAATACTATGGGTTTTCCTAGTGTCAACCAAGGTTGGAATCCTCAATCCACTTACTGTTGTGTCCACAAAGAAAAGTACTTCAACTGCTTCACTTTGTCAAAATTGTCTTTGATCTCTTGTCTTGAACTCTTGCATGCATTCTACCAACATCTCAATGAGTTCATTCATCTCTTTCATTGGTTTTTTCACTTGAACCATCTCTGCTAATGGTTCTGACTCCTCCACTATTGGTGTGAGTCGAGCCTCCTCCTCAACCAACAAATCCACCTTCCCTTGCATTAAGTAGTTCCTCATAAAGTTATTTCGCAAAGAATGGTAACATTCAATCAACCTCCCTCTCCTCATGAGTGGTCTGGGATGAGTCTTTGATGCTTCATTTCCTTCAGGTCAGACACTCTCCTCCATGAGTACTCCCAATGCACCTAACATCAAATTATCTATCCCTCTCGTCAATTCCTTCACTCTACTAATATTGTATTCTATATGTGCATCAAATTTTACCATCCTCTCCAAAGCCTCTTGGAGTTTCTCTCAACGTTGAATTACATTATCTCTCTTGACCTTCCAAGCTTCATCAAGTGCACTGTCCATTTTTCTACTTGACCCACGTCACTTGGTCTTTTCAAGAGTTTTGTGCAACTCCTACGTACTGTCCCAAGACTGGAATGAGTCCTGCGGTCACCTAGACATCCAAGTGCTTGGTTCACCCTCACGAACTTCGCCCCTGGTCTATATATGTAAATAGGACTATGTTCAAACCACCTATGACAGAATAACCCACCTTGCCAAACTGTTCACCAAGGTATGTACTCAACTTCTTATGCGATCAACTCTACATTTAGTTCTACGACAGTCCAGTGTTCGTCCTCCTTGGCCAAGTTCTCAGTTCACCCTTCGAACTATGCTCTTGGCCTGCTCAAGGTGTGTGCCAAGGTTTGTTCACAAGTCATGGCTTCGTTTGCAACTCGACCCTTTACTTCTGTCACAAACCACCAAGTTTACACTCAGGTTGCCTCTGTGATAGGTTAGTCCACCTGACTGAACCCTCACTAAGATTGTGCCCAAACTGTCTTTCCAACAAGTGTGTTAACCATCATTGTTCCAACTACAATAGTGGTGAAGAGTCAATTCTGATACCACTTGTTACAACCCCACATGATTCATATCCAGATCTTGTGATCATTCAACTCCTGAGGGCGTGCAACATCGTGATGGTTCTGACTTGGTTGCTTCGCACACCAAGAATACTTCGTCCAGACTACGCCTCTTAACCTAAAGAATATACATACTCCATTTTAGGCTATTGCCAAGTCACACTCTTAATATAATGCAACTCTTGTGTTCTTAGACAATTGTTAATAGTTTAAAACTTAGTCATATATAACCATAGATCCATGAACACGAGAAACCAAGAGAACAATTGGAGAAAAAACAAAGACATACACATAAATAGTGTGGGGAGCATGAACAATGCCTAACACCAAACTAAGTCTTTGTTATTGCAAAATAGTTACAATATGAGCACTATTGGCTCGATTTACAAATTCGACAGAGTCACATGACTCGCCTCACCTAACGAAGACACACATACATAGATTCATCACACAAAGACTCTCTATCGCAAGTGTCTTTGTAATGTGGTGCACCTCAAACGTGCCCTCAACCATAAACTTGTTGTCACTTCATTTTCACAAACTTTCACCAAGCTAACAAAGATTTTGGTTTTTCCTCACACACACCTCCAATAGACCTACATTTCCATACTTCCCCGAAATCTCCTAGAGCATCCCACCCTTGGATACTTATCTTCCATCTTGGCAGTTCTGTCTCAGTATTGCATTTCCTCAAAATTTTCCCCAAACTTGTTGTCCAAGTCTCTTGCCAATCTTATTTCCTTCCTTGGTTGTGCACCATTGTTCTCCTATAGGGACTCAAAGGGTCACTTTTGTGAAACTTCATGTATTTTGGGTGTGTCGTGTCCCTTCACGAATCTACACTCGAATGACTCATTGCACCCCTCTGTGTACCCGATGCACGCAAACAAGCTTGTGTGCCCATCAATTGTAATGTCTCTTGGACTAACGTGCCCCATCATTAGTTGTGCACCCCATCCTTAGGCATGCACCCCTTGCCTTGTGTGTTCTCTTGTTTCAATCAGTATGACTCCTCGTGGGTGTTCCAATGGGGTCATCCAACCTCTCCAGTGCTCCCATGTTGCCAAGGGAAGACGTTTCCACTCCTTTCGCATGATCCCAAGTTGCCTCTCCCTTTCCAAAACATAGCCCAAGTCTCCATCAATTGTTCTAAGGAAAGTAAGGTATGTGCCCCCTTTTTTCCACATATCACCATCGTGTGCCCAAGGTGCCCCTTTCCCACACCCAAACGTCTTTGTTCTCCCAACTAGTTGCATGCTCTCTATTTTCTCTTGCCCAACTTGCCCCCAAATCTGAATAGACTCGATGGGTGATGTGGGAGACCTTACATCCTTTATAAAGGATTTACATTCTAAAAATTTAAATTTAAACCAAAACCTTTATCGAATTTGAATTTAAATGGCTTATATAGTAATTTTATTTAATGAAGTCTAAATTTATTAAATATCTTTAAAAATTACAAATATTTTTATGTAGAGAGGTGTGTTTTAATTTAGTATGAGGGATATGTGTAATTTCTTCCATCTTCAACATGAACTTGACATGTACCATTTAAAAAATATATTGAGATGTACCATAAAAAAACATTTCAATGTTGATTATAAATGCACTTTAGGTAAAATATTTCAATATTAACTCCCTCTATCTATAGAAAAAAATTCTTATGATTCAAACATTTTAATACCAGTGTGATACTAAATATGAGGGAGATGTGTAGTTAATTTAATGATCAACATCTATTTCACACACACACACACATAACTAGTTAGGTCGATAAGCTTATAACAATTAAAGATCTTTTAATTATAAAACCTAATCTTATGGCTAACAATTCAAGAAATTGGAATATTCTTTGCCAAATCAATGAATGAGATTTAATGTTCATAAGTTCCTTGCATTTGCGAATGCATACCTTTTCTTGTTTATTTTTTCACATTTATTTAATATGATTAATAATTTAATACCCTCACCACTAATTGCCACTTTTACCTAAGTATAAAATACCTCATTGTCACTTTAGGGTTGTCACTTTAGTAGGGATCAATTCTATGAATAAATGTGTGTGCTTACTAATGGATGCCACATTTGTCCTTAAGCAGCCCAAGGGTTATACCATTTCTTCTATGCTATTATCACTCTTTTTATCGTAAAAAAAAACACTTCTCGATACCTAGATAACCATCGTACATGATCCGTCCTTTGAAAAATGGAGCTTGGTTCGAAAGCGTTGTGCAAGCACAGACCTGCTGGAGAAGCCTAAACATTTTCATAGGTTTCGAGCTCTTCATGGATTTAACTTCAAGCCTACCTACTGATGGAAGTCAAAAAATTTCAGATCTCCATATAGAAGCATTAGTCTCTTGAGGTTCTGGTATTTCTAATCCATTAGGCTTCTCACGTCTGGTCACTTATGGAGTAATCATCATATCCTCGGTCTTAAAAACCTTGCTTCCCCAATCCATGATGTCTCATTTCTTGAAATTCCCAGCATTAAGAAGATCGATGTCCAAATTGGAACGAAAAACGTTTGTACTGGGAAACATATTGTACCTGGTAAACATTTTTAGCGACGAATTATTTTTATGTTGTTTCTGAACTCCTGTTGTTTTACTCCTTTGTGAAGTTAATTTTTTATGTAAATTGCATTCTAGCATGAGAATCTCAAAATTTAAAGAGATTTCCTAAAACATTAAACTAGAAATCATAACAGGAGCTTCACCTCTACTGCGTTTACTTTGTAGAGCCGTGGAATAGATTGTATAGAAAAATTTCTCCTCCATCGCTTATTCTAGAAGGAATTCTCTCAGAAGTTGCCTTGGTGGAATTTTGAAGCTTGAATGGAGTTATGTGCCTCTGTAGTTCTGTTTTGCGCGGGTTAGTTTCTGGTGTATCTTTTAAAAGTCCAAGGATTTGTCACAAAACATCAACCTAAATAGACAAGACATTTCACTTTGACTGGTAATGATATTTGCATATTGTCTATAGATGTGCTGAGATGCACTGGCAACCTAGTATATAGCCCTGAAATTTGTTTTCTTTTAAATTACCACCGGCACTTGAGGATACTATGCTATTGTTATATTTCATAGGTCTAAGGATGATCCCATCGTTTATTCCATCCACCAATATAGAATAACGCAAATCTTTTTCGATTCATTTACAGCCTGCAACCAACCATACCTAAATCCCAACGGTTTAACTTTGGGAATTAACAATCCAAAATATAGAAAACATCATCATAAAGATGGATAAAAAATACAATATTAATTTACCTACACGGTATTAGAAGCAATTAAATACTAGCACAACCACATATGGATGATGACCGCAACTTATTTCATTTACAAACCCTATTTCTAAGATAATGTTAATTCTAGCATAAACTCTAACTTTAACATAACTCTAATTCTAACATAATTTTAGATGATTTTAATCATTTTAATGATACATTAATTATTAAGTATTGAAAAATAATTAATGTATCATTAAAATGATTAAAATCATCTAAAATTATGTTAGACTTAAGGTTATATTAAAGTTAAGTTTTATGTTAGAATTAGGATTATTTTAGAGTTAGAGTTAGGGTTTGTAAATTAAATATCCCTATATCCATTTATTAACTAAAATTATGTGTATGTGCTAGTGTATATCGATGTTAACTCTCCATCTATCATATATCTAGACTTAATTTTTTTTTTAACTCAAAAATCCCAAATTAAAATAAATTTACACTACTTTAATTAAAATAAATTATTTTATAATTTATTTCATTCAATTAACATATTCACATTCTAAAATCACATGGATCTTTGGATTCATATTGTAAAAATACTTCCTCCTTTTTACATATAAATATTATAAATATTAAAATGAATTTATATTTATTTTTCTTAACTTTATATTTTCTAATTTTTTTTAACTCTTTCATTTAACAGGTTTAAGAACATATAATTTTTTTTCATAAAATAAATATATTCCCATTTTATTTTACAATTTAAATTTAAAGAAAAATTAATTCAAAATAATTTGAAAACACTACTTAAATTTAAATTGTTATCTTTTTTTTTCTAACCAGAATCTCAATAATTTTAATTTTGGAACTATTAAATATCAATAATTTTAATTTTGGAACTGCTAAATATGGATAAGAATAAATATCAAAATATTATTTTTAAATTTAAATGTTACGTGGTTTTCTTTCTAACCTAAATCTAAATATTTTTAATTTTGAAACTACTAAATATGGATAAAAATAAATATCAAAATATATTTTTGGAGTTTTGTTTTCTATTAAATTTTTAATAAATGAAAACTAAACTTGATTATATTAAAATAAATATATTTTAGTTTCTTAATATTAAAGGGTTATAAAATGTTTATTGATATGCATTATTTTTAATTTATTAAGATATTTTTATTTTATTTAAAAAGATTAAGAATAATAAATTTATTTATAATTTTATTTTATAATTAATACTAAATATGGATAAGAATAAATATCAAAATATATCTTTTAGGTTTTGTTTTCTATTGAGTTTTTAATAAATGAAAACTAAGCTGGATTATATTTAAAAAATCATATTTTAATTTCATTACTATTAAAGGTTTGTAAAATGTGCATTATTTTTAATTTATTAAGATGGTTTTTTATTTATTTAAAAATGTTAAGACGAGTAATTTTATTTAAATTTTTTTTTTATAATTAAAACAAATTACAAATCAATTTTTATAATCAATTTTTTTCACTATTTAATAAGTTATAAAGATTATTAATATTAGAAATATTATAAAATCAATTTTTTTCACTATTTAATAAGTTATAAAGATTATTAATATTAGAAATATTATAAAATTGAATAATAATGTTAACCTAAAATGAACACATTTTAAGGGTGATTTTCATTTTGTACTTTCTTATCATAAAGATTACAAATTCTTTTCTGACTTAAAATTTTAAATTTAACTGTCCCGGAGGTATAGGACAGTCGGTGTGTGTTATTAAGCCACTCCTTGTTGTTAAAGTTATCGGTTCAAAACCTGTGGGGACAAAAAATCCAAACATGTTAAGGATTGGTGTGGCTCAGGCCCTTGGTACAATCATCCCGGTTTCTCAAGACACAGGTTAATCCGCAACCAACAAATTTGGTCAAATTAAA
>JASDQU010882717.1:0-20433 GCA_032191745.1 Picea mariana
TTGTAAATATATCATAAAATGATCACACACCATTAGAAAACATCTCTTTCCTCAATGAATTGAAAGCATTAATCACTATTCAGTATTATCACAGTCCTCCATTGTAAAATCCAAGTAAGAAGATAATATGAGTTAGAATAATATATAAATGTAATGAAAGAGAAAGGAAGAGAAATGAAATGCTTTCAGACACTAAGAGGAATTGTAAGATTACTTTGTACCTTATAAATTAAATGACCCCGTGAAGAGGAAAAATATGCAATCTAGTGGAATTTTGTTCTGAGAATGAGTCCATAGTTAGGTAATAAACTTAAAGTTTCCTTGTGGTGTCATAGTGAAAACACTGCTAGAGTCAACTCTAGAAGTGTGTATTTGGGCCCCTTGAAGGCCCAAGTTCAAAAGAGACAACACCAGTTTCACAAAGACCACTCAAGGAGGGAGAAGGCCTTACTTTTTGGAAGAAATAAGCTCAGGAAGAAAACACACCATGTGCACCATATATGAGTCGTCTAAGTTAAGAATCTCAATGAGGGACAGTGAGGGTAATTTTCGAGGAGGAGAGTCTCTTATGTTAGAAAAGAGTGGAAGAGATTTGATCGTGAGGAGTCAAATCCCCCTCAACTATCCAATCAGACTAGAGTAGCACACTCGCTAAACCCTGATACATTCGAGCTTCGTTACTTCAAAGGATTATAGTGGTTTGTGTTAAGAGAGCCTCGAATCCTGAAGTCATGGAGTGAATCTACACCGTAGATTGGTGGATGAATATTAGTCGTTGGATTTGTAAGAGTTTGATGCTTCAACAGGTTTGAGTCATAACTGACTAAGGCTAAGAAAACCATAAAGTTTTGTATCCCAAAGAGAATGAAAGTCATCAATATAGTGATAGAATGAGAGTCGTTAGACATACAATCCATCGTCTTCGGGTGGTTCGATAATTAGATAATTCGGAAAAATTGAGTTGTTGTTTCAAAAAGGTGAGGGACTCCTGGAGTCTCGAATTCCAGAGTTGAGGTCAATCGTTGATTAAAGGGGAGTGTCAGTCGTTAAATCCTTGAGCCCTTCGTAGGTTCAGTGATTCGAGTAGAAAATTTTAAAGTTGAGAAGATGAATAAAAACCCCAAATCTTCATTGTGATATCCTCAAAATTTATAAAATTAAATTCTAAGTTGAATTTTGAAATAAATTTCCGTTTTTGGAAAAATCAGATTTGGAAATTATTTGTCATTTATGGAAAATAGGAATTTGGAATTTTGGATTTTGTATCAATTATTTGATGATTGTTGGGAAAATATTTGACTTGCCCAGTTGTCCTGTTTTACTGGACACATGTATGAGGCAAAGTTTTAATAAATTAATGTTGGAAGACAAATGGAAGAGCCAGGTTAAAAATAGCTCACCATGACTTGATGAGTGGGGAACAGGTTTGAGTTACCTCATGGTTGATTTTTACAAGAGGAAGAAGTTGAATTTGACCAATAGCAGCCCCTAAAAATGAGGGATTTCTAAAGCTGCAAATTTCCGCATGGAGGGAAAGGAATGAAAGACCTAGGCACAAAAATATATACAACATATGTGGGAGGCATGACACTACTTAATATGTTGGAGGAATTGAGAATTGTTTGATGTTATGAGAACTGTTAGTGTGAGGAAAATCATTTTATGATCTATTGATGGTGACTATAACTAAGGAGGATAATTCAGTTCGCCCTTATGGACTCATGATCAGGCTAGGGGGTGATCATGACACACAATTGTGGCTGTTATGTTCTATAGTTGGGTGGAACTTAGTTGTTCCCTTTGTTTCCCAACACCAACTTTTTCAGATATGTATTTTCATCTATGTATTTAAAATCGGTACTATGGTAATGATGTTTAGTATTTATGCAATTCTTGACATATCTTTGTTATTGGATTAAAAATATATATGTTTGAAAGCATTTTTTAGACATATTAATTGATATGGTTACGTAGTTGTGGTAGTATGTTATTAATAGTATAGTTATATATATATGTGAATACAAACATATATAATCATGAACAAAACTATTGTATATTTGTTGTTGCTATGATGGATAAAAGAATAATAGTTCCAATATAATATGTTATTAATAATGTGGTTTATACATATGACTATATATATATATATATATATATATATATATATGCATAGACAAAACTACTTTATAATTTTTGTTGTTATGTCAAACAAAAGAATAACAATCCCATTATATTTTTTTTCAAATATGAAATAAAGACACAGGATACAATACAGTATAGGTCATTTGAAAAAATTGACATACATATTTATTACCATCAATAGTTCAAAGTTATAGTGGAGTTCCTCAAATAGGAGGACTCCCTATCTCGTCGAAACATAAATCTAAACGGAGTACACAAAACTATCTGCGAGTTCTCACAAGGACTAGTGGAAGAATATGGAACCCGAATACCTTTTTTGGATAGGTCAAGTACTTTTCCAAGTGCTTAGGGTGCCTCCTAAACATGTAACAAGCAAATAAATTATTTTAGTAAATTACTAATGTACTAAATTATTGAATATGCATCAAATTAAAGAATTAAAATTACTTAACTTGGGTTTCGATGCCAACATGGAGCATCCTCGCCGACTTGTGAAGCCATCAATCCAAGACAAAGAAGGGGAGTGGGTGTGTTGTTCACCTGATGGGTTCTCTTGCAAGACAAAAAAAGGACCCATCATCAGTGTATATACTTGCAAACTTATGATTAATTTCCCAAACAGTGAAAGATAAGAAAGTATTCAATTGAGAACAAAGATATTGATATCATGTAGGTTACAAGTGTAACGCCCCTAAACTGATAAATGATTAAAGATTATTAAGCAATATTTAATTAAGAAAGAATTACAGTTAATAAAATAACATTGATTGCAGACTGCATTCAATGATCTGATAAACCAATCTAAAAGACAGTCAGTAAGAATGGAGATAACAACAAAATTACGTATGCACAAGGTTGCGTATGCAGGGTGCGGGAGCCCATAAATCCCGAGGCAATAAAATTTATTGGGGGACGCAGGTCGGAGGATGCATGGAGGGGGTTGGTGGTAGAGTTACTGCATGAGGCGGCAGGGAGGAATAAGGGACGGGAAGAGGGGGATGTGCAGTCCATTCGGCGAGGATGGATGCTGCGGGGCTGTGAGCTCAGGACCACTGTATTTGCCGGAAGCAGAGAGATTCTGCGTACTGTGATATTTGGCTGTGAACTATTGTGTTGGATGAGCAGAGGGCCTCTGGACTCTGTGTTTTGCGATGAACTGTTGTATTCGGTTGTGAGCAGAGAGTTCTGCACCACGGTATCTACTGTGAGTAACAATTTTCTGTACACTACTGTATTGGCAGTGAGCCTGTGGTATTTTGTGGATTGTTGGCTTGCTGTAAGCAAGGAATAGAGTGTTCTGAACTGTGGCTTGATCTAGGGAGGCACCGAGTTGCTGAAGGTTTTGGGCACGAAGGGCCAGGATATCCGTAGATATCCTGAATCTAGGTAGTTTTCCTAGTTGGCAGGGAGGACAATAGTTTTGGGCAGTTAATTGCTTGTTTGTGGAAGGATTGATTCGTGTACTAGCAGGAGAAGAGGCAGCAAGGCAGCAGAAATTAGCATCAGTATCAGGTATTTGTCAAGTTATGCATTTATTTCATTTTTACCAGAAAGTTATTACCCTGTGATAAATCTAAATTACCAAAATTGCTATGGAGAAAATAAATATATGCTGTGAAATTGTTATCTCCCTTTAGAAAATGAATTGTTTATGAGATTAAATTAATGATTAGAATGACATGGGCATCACAACAAGAATGACAAAGTAAAAGGGATACCATAGAAAAAAAAATGAGTTATAATAACTCTTTTACTCTAAACAGGAAGAGGACCAATTGGAATAGACTCATGAGAAAGGGTTAAATACTTTTAACATTTACCTGGGTCCCAAGGGTTTCAGTGCCCTTACACAGTAACCCCGGATGAGAGTCGAGGGTGTTTTACCCTGTGTAACTAAATCCACCTCGCGAGAACACAATATTTTTTAAAGAAACCAGGGAGAAATGGTATTACAAAGAGATGATACATATAGATTAAAACCCACATATATTTACATGATGCATTAGACGGAGGGTAAAAACTAAATAAGAATGACTTACCCGATGCAATAGACGGAGGGTAAAATGTACAAAGGAATGCCTTAGCCATTGCAATAGAAGGAGGGAAAAACCCATAAAGAAAATACTTATAGAGATCATTGCCAGAAATATTTACACGATTACAGTAGATGGAGGGTAAAACCGATGATGAAATAACATACAAAGCTTATTTCTACATATATTCACACAACGCTTATTCGAAGTAAAAATACACAAAGAAATGAATACACATACATTATTTCCACCGAGGGGTACACGATGTTCAGATGGAGGATAAAATCACAAAGAGTACTTATACTGAGAGACTACTCTTATAGAGAAGACACGATGCATGAGAATTGGAGGTAACCCACAAAATGTTTACCAGTTTTATATTTGCAAACAAAACTACTCTTAAAAGAACATTCATTGTATAAAAGGAGGAACTCACACACACATAGTACAAAGTATTTAAAATACATAGAGAGAATATATTTACACCAGACAGCGAAAATATTTTCAAAGTGTTTTTATACAAGAGTATAATCTCCATAAGGAGGGATTCACCTGAGCATAAACACAGAAGAAAAACACTTCACCATAAAAGATTGTGTCTAATAAAACAATCATAACGAGAGAGTAAGGTACAAACTATGTAGCGTCGAATGCTAGCGCCAAGGTCGATTGCTCCACGGGGTCGAATACCTTCTCTAGGGTGGAATACCCTTCCAGTACTAAGTGATAACACCAGTTTCATAGCGTAAACAGGAAGAGGACCAATTGGAATAGACTCATGAGAAAGGGATTAAATGGCATATCGAACCCCTAGAGGGTGGGGAAGAGTTAATGGCATATCGAACCCCACCCCTGACCATGTGAATTGTCCGAAGTGTCAATAGCATAATGGGAATATCGCGACAGTGACAGTCCTAGAGGGTACTAGGGTTGGTCAGTTCACCATTAATGAGATCATGTGGATTAAATGACAAGACCAAACCTCGGCCTAGGTTTATACCAACCTTGCATCGATGTAAACTGTTACTGAATCATCTAAGTACTAAAGTAGAAAGGTAACCGAAAAGGTTGGCTTCTTAAATGCGCATGGGTAACCTACCACTATATATATTATGATTCCCCTAAACATATTTCAATGTACCCCAAATTATACTCGATTTTTTTATAATTATAATCACTGTTATCTAAATATGAAGTATACTTACTCGTAGTTACAAGAGACTAATAACAAGGTAGTTAACCTTCTCGTGAAGTCATACTTATTAAACTAATTCTGTACCTGCCACCACAATTGTCCTAACAGACTAGAGTTTAAACTATCATTGAAAGAACTGTAAACAGGTTGTTTCCGCAAGTCTATAGTAATTTTATCCTAACATGTAATTCTACCTTTAACCAAGTCTTAGTAATCTTCACTTCATATCCAATGAAGGAGTACTTCTAACTTACCACAAACAATCCTTATAATAAGATATTTTTTCTCATTTATATATTTAAAACCCATGTATCAATACTCGTTTGGAATCTTGTTGGATATACAATCCTTACCATATTCCTATATGGGCATATATATATATTACCTATGTCTCTAGTCGGGAAAGGTAGCATATTTTTTTAGTTCAATATGTATGCTAACATATGTTCTTTCTAGAATTTTCAATGTTATCCAATTATGAAAATATACGGGTCTATTTTCGACCACTTTGCCCTTACCAAATGCACACTCTAATTGTTGTTTGAAGTGGTCATTCTTGATAGTCTTCTTTTCGTTAAAAACTTAACATGGTAGTTTGAGGGAACTTAATCATACTCTAGTTGTATATGACATGATTGATCGAATAATGAGGTTTAGCATTGAGGTTTAGAATCCCATCTGGCATGACAAGTCAACCCCTATACCCGATGTCCAATCGAGTCCGACCCCAACATTACTGTCCAACAAGACTCCACCCGACTTAGAGACAAGGATTTGCACTAACAGTCTTTACGGTTCGGTTGAATGCAAAATCATACTTGTTCGTAAATGTCATAACACCTCTGGTTTGGAAGTTATGAAGGTTCTACAATTGTACAGATCCTAGGTTCTCGTGACCAATGTGGGTATGCCAAGTGCATTTGTTCACATGGCCAGCTTACCCACACATTCCCTTTCCATTACTCTGTGATACGAGAGGCTCCGGGTGACTAAGTCTCATTTTCCTTCAGCTCTTATGCATTTCGTAAAACCACCCAGTGTTAACCTCTGCAAAGCTTCTCTGCATGTAAAAAAAACGAAAGGTGAAAAGAAGGGTTCCTGTTCTGTGTAACGCGAGAAGACAGATATGCGACAGTCTGTTTCTCCTCCTTTATCAGGTAAGTCCACAACGACTCTATCACTTATTCGTAGTAGATGTGGAAGGGTCGGTCATATTCATGCTTGTCTCTTTAACTAGTTTTCTTACAGTTGTTGGTTGAGGTCCTTTCTTCGCTATTCTAAAATATCTGTATGTAAATCCAACCACACTTCATGTAAAAAGGTAGTTCTAACTTTGTGGTGGTTTTCATCCCTATCTCTCCCATAAGGCCAACCACCCACTACTTAAGAATTTCATTAAAGCTATATGTAGTTTTTACACAGGCGGTTCATTTTTTTTATTCAGGGATAGTCTCGTAGTATTTTTAGGGTTTTGTTGGCAAACAACTATCCTCAAACTTCGCCTTAAAATTTAGGCTTGTAATTTTCATTTGGATTCACTCATGGAATACCGAATGCCAAAACTCCCATGGTTGATACCTGCTCGGGTTTTCTATAGTGACCCTAACATTTCATATATGTAGCGTCCTGTGTGAATGACTATGTATTACTACTCTCTATGTATTCTGAAAAAATTATATTTTACATTTGTGAGGGTTTCGTCGACAAGACCGAAACCTCGATCTTCTCTCTGTCTCTTATATTGCATTTTAATATTCCTATTTTATTAGGTAATGAGCCTTCAAATTATTGGCTCTTGAAAGGTTACGCATCCGAACTTACTGTGATTTATTGCCTTCTCAAATTTAATGTTGTAAGGTCGTAAACCAATCCACTGTCGTTGCGATAAAGTTTCCTTGATGCTGTGCAAAGTTTAATATTAAATATATTTACCTTGCTCATAATGGTACATAGATTATGATAGCCACACTATTCCACTATGTGTAAAACATTTCAGAATCGAACCTAAATAATGAAATTACTTTAATCTCTTTGTTTTTGTACTCCTGTGTTTGAAAACATGTCTATTTTCATTTTCTTCAGCATAAATAGAATAGTAAAAGTCGTATAAAAAAGGGAAATAAATGCCTCTCTGTGACATGCGTTGTACTATGAAAACTCTTTCTGGTTTATCAAATCTTAGATCTTTTATAAATGTTCTACTTCTTCAGGGAAATGAAAAAGGAAAATTCAATATTCTGAACTCTGTTCTTGATTGCGTTTTCTTTATCATCAATTATATGTTTAGATAATTATGAGAACAATGTCTCGCGACTTTATATGAAATTCTAAATTGGAAATACGCTTCTGTGGGACATACTTTATACTTTGTAAATATTTATTGTTTTGGTTATGAAATATTTTACATGTTTAACAATGTTCTATCTCCTTGTTACATTATGTGCAATCAGTTAATATTGTTCGGTTACAAAACCAATGAAGGGGCCCCTGTTTCCATTGTGAGAGTACCCATCAGTTATTTCAAGTTCCACTCCTCCCCTTCAGGTTATGGAAAGTTATCTCAGCGCTGTCGATGGGAAAAACACACCACGCTAACCTCAAGCTAAGTATTAAACTCGTGTTGACTCTTTAATGTTAAATTTCGTGGATTCTTTCTTGAACATGGCTTTATCTTTCATATTTAATTCCGTCGATTTGTTTCATAGAACTCTTTACTAATACCTCGATCTTCCTCTTCCAGGATTTAATTGTTTCGAGGAAATGATATGCGAGATCACATCACTCGAAAGGTATTCGAGTTCTACATCCCGACATCTAACTTTACTTCTCAAATTCTAGTTATTTAGTGGTACGGGGTTCCATAAATAACATCGTTACTTACCTTTGGTTCCTTAATGGAATAAACAGATTGAAAGGGGAAACCCCATATTGTATGTGAATTCCATAATTTATAGTTTATGATATCATATGTTGTGTGAAATGTTAAATATTTGTTTTGTGTTGATTCGCCTTGGTAACATTTAGCATGTATATCATTGTAAACTTTCTTCTGGTTTTACTATAATGAAAGGAATGTAACTTTCTACTCCTTTGATATAGTCGGATTTAAGGAAATTAATGGAAATCTCATGTGAATTCAAGACGTCTATAAAATCATTTTGTGTATGATTCCTTAGATGTTTATACAATCTTGTGTATCTAAACCTACACCAATATATATACATATATTTGTATCTTGTATTCAGTTCCATAATTTCACTAAGCATTTTCAAGAGTCCAATGTTCCTTAAGTTGAATACCTGTATGTATATATTCACATGCCTGGTAAAGATTATAATTAACACAGTAATAATTCTATTTTACTTAGCTTGGATACATATCCTATGCACATATATATTTACATAACTCAACTTCATTAACAACTAACAAACAAAGTATCTTTCTTAACTTCGCTCAATGAATAAAATCAAATTGTAAAGGATTATTCTATAATTCATTTCATTCTACCAACTGTAAATCAATAAAACAATTCAACAAGGAATAAGTAGATGTACAAATATGGACAAAGTGCTGGGAAAAAAAAAGGAACATCCAAGTTCCACCCAACCATAGAACAGAACAACCAAATTACTTGCTCTGTTCACCCCCTATCCCGACCATAAATCCATAAGGGAGAACTCCAATGGTCCTCTTTCTCTATAGTCCTCTTTCAGATAAGAAATTCCCCTTGCCTCACACTCAGAAAAATGCTCATAACATCAAGTGATATCTTTTCCCCAACATACTATGCAACGTCCTGCCTACTTCCATATGTTGCATATGCAAAAGCATCTAGTGCATAGGTCTTTTCCCCCCTTTGGTATTTTTCACATCTTTACAAATCCATGATTTTCAAGGGCTGCTAATGGCCAAATTCCTCATTTTTCACTTGTGAAATTCATCCCTGAGGTAGTTCAAGCTTGTTCCCCACTCATGGAGTCATGGTCAGTTAATTTCAACCTGGTTGTTCCATTTGTCCTTCAACACATAATATAAAAATATTTGTCTTTTACAAGTGTCATATTCAAAGAATTGGTTGGGAAAATCAAATATTTTCCCAACAACCACAGTAATTAAATTACAATTAATCAAATTATGAATTCATAATTGCCATAAATGGAAATAATTTTCTAAATATGAATTTGCCAAAAACATAAATAAATTCCTAAGTGCATAAAAAGTTTAATAATTAATTATTTTTGGGGATATTAAATCCTCTCCCCCTTTAGTAGAACACTATCCTCAATGTTTGTTCCTTTCTTGGAACAGGGTTGGATAAGATTTCTGCAAATCTTCCTCCAAATCCCAAGTGGCCTCTTCAGGACTAAAGTGTTTCCATTGCACTTTTACTTGGGTGATGGCTTTGTTTTGTAGTGTTGTTTCTCTCCTGTCCAGAATGCAGAGAGGTTCTGCTTGGAACTCACCTTCTGGTTCCACCTACACCATGTTCCAATCGATCATGTGAGTAGGATCATGAAAATATTGTTTTAACAAAGAAACATGAAATACATTATGAACTTTTAAATTTACAAGAAGTGCAAGTTGATATGCCACAGATCCAATTCGATCTAAGATCTATAAAGGGCCACAAACCCTGGGTGCCAACTTTGTACATTTTCCTAGCTTTAATGAACTTCTTCTTGCTTTGAATTTTAAATACATGTGATCTCCAACTTGGAATTCCTGGTGTCTTCTTTTCAAATTTGTGTAACTTTTCTGTCTATCCCGTGCCTCCTTTAAATTCTTCTGTACTTTTCTTGGCATTTTCTCCATTTCCTAGAGCATTTTTGGTCCCACCATGAGTTTGTCAACTCGGTTATCCCAGCTAATCAGAGTTGTACACTTTTTGTCGTACAATACTTCGAAGGGGCTCATCTTAGCCGATGTATGATAACCATTATTATACGGAAATTCCACCAAGTGCAGGTATTCCTCCCACTTAGTTGGTTTCATCCTTACGTACATTCATAGCATATCTTCCACAATTTGGTTTGTTTTTTCAGTTTGCCCATGCGTTTGTGGATGGTATCTTGTGCTTAAATTCAAGTTAGTATTCAACCCTATAAACAATTATTTCCAAAATGTAGATGTAAATTTGACATCTCTATCTGAAATCACCATTTTAGGAATACCATGCAGTATAAAAATTTCCTTCATAAATATTTCTTCAATGTTAATATCTTTATAAGTAGATTTCACAGGAATAAAATGTGCAGACTTGCTAAGTTTATCAATTACTACCATAATTGAGTCATTATGTTTTTGAGTTTTAGGCAAACTTGTGATAAATCCAGTGAGATAGTCTCCCACTTCCATTCCGTTACAGGTAGAGGTTGTAACAGGCCGACTGGGTGCTAGTGTTCAACCTTCACATGTTGACAATATAGGCACTTAGATAAGTATTATGTTGTCTCTCCAGGCCAATAAAACAACTTCCTCAATGCTATTACCATTTTCTGATATCCCAGATGACCAGAATATGGATTCTTATGTACTTCATCCAAAATTGTTAGCTTTAATTCAACAAAATCTAGTATTTACAACTTGTTTTTGAATCTTAGTAATCCATTTATGTCCAAACTTAGATCTGTTCTGTCTAAATTTTCTGCATTATTATGTAAATCTTCCACTGTTTTGATGTATTTTTCATCGTTATCCCTTGAAGCTTTTATCCTTTGCTCAATGTCTCTTTCTTCCACTAATATTATCTCAAACAACACATGAGTTTTTCTACTTAAGGCACATGCCACTTTGTTTTCCTTACCCTTGATGTGTCTTAACTCGAAAACGAATTCCCTCAAGAAGGCCAACCATCGTGCTTTCCTTGCATTAAGATCTGGTTGACTAACAAAAATTTCATCCCGTTGTTATCAGTTAGCAATGGAAATTTTCTGCCCATATCATTTAGGTGGTCCACCTATTTCCTCTTTCTTCCAGTGGTTGTTTTATTTCCTGTTGTTGGTGTGCCTTCGAAAGAAATGTTCTCATTTTCTTCTTCAGGACCATAATTCTTGGAGGATATTTTGCTAACCTCTTATTCCTTGTCGTTGTTTTTTGGGATCTTTTTTTTTCCTATGCTACGCAACAATACTTCATTTATTTCCTACTGGTCTTCATGTGCCTTTTTCAGTTTCTCATTGTTTGCCTTGAAATCTTGCAGTTCCACAATAAGTTTCTTCATGGTTTCCATAACCTGGGTGGCTGAACTTCCTTCATTGTTCTTCCTAGGGTCTCCAGAAGGTCCTGGATTGGGATTCTCCTAAAGTATTATATCCTCTTCATTCTATGTTTCCATTATCACAACAAAAATTAAAATTTTATGTTTGTAACAGTAAGCATTTTTGTTAGATTTTCATTAAACATAAAAGTATGTACTAAACAAAAAAAAATTCCCTGCTTTCAGTTCCAAGTGTTGTAACCTTTTCTCTGATACCATATGTAATGTACCTCAAATTTACCAAATAAATATTTTTTCTAGGTGCATTAAAACTCCTTTACTCTATTATACTTGATTGGTTTATAATTATAATCGTCGTTATTGAAATACAAAGTATACTACTTGTAGTTACAAGCGACTAATAACAAGGTAGTTAACTTTCTCGTGAAGTCATACTTATTAAACTAATTATGTAGCTACCACCACAATTTTCCTAACAGACTAAAGTTTAAACTATCATTGAAATAACTATAACCTAGTTATTTCCTCAAGTCTATAGTAATTCTATCCTAACATGGAACTCTACCTTTAACAAATTCTTAGTACTCTCCACTTCATATCTAGTGAAGGACTACTTATAACTTACAACAAACAATCCTTATAATAATCTCTCTTTTCTTATTTATATTATTAAAACCCATGTATCGATACTCGTTTGGAATGTTGTTGGATATACAATCCTTACCATATTCCTATATGGGAATATCTATATATTTTACCTATGTCTATAGTCATGCAAGGTAGCGTATTTCTTGAGTTAAATATGTATGCTAACATATGTTCTATCCATACTTTTCAACGTTATCCAATTATGAATATATATGGGTCTATTTTCGACCACTATACCCTTACCAAATGAGCACTCTAACTGTTGTTTGAGGTGGTCATTATTGACAATTTTCTTTTCATTAAAACTTTACATGGTAGTTAGAGGTAACTTAATCATACTTTAGTTGTATATGAAAGGGTTGATCATATAATGAGGTTTAGCACTGAGGTTTGGAATCCCATCTAGCATGACAAGTCAACCCCTAGACCCGATGTCCAATCGAGTCTGACCCCAAACTTACTTTCCAACAATACTCCGCCTGACTTACTGACAGGGATTTGCACTAACAGTCTTTATGGTCTGGTTGAATGAGAAATCGTACTTTTTCGTAAATATCATAACACCTCTGGTTTGGAAGTTATGAGGGTTCTGCAATTGTACAGATCCTAGGTTATCGTAACCAGTGTGGGTATGACAAGAACATTTTTTCACATGGCCAGCGTACCCACACATCCTCTCGCCATTAATCTATGGTACAAGAGTCTCAAGGTGACTAAGTCTCACTTTCCTTCAGTTGCTATGCATTTTGTAAAGCCACCCAGTGTTAACCTCTGCAAAGCTTCTCTGCATGTAAGAAAAAAAAGAAAGGTGACAAGAAGATAGATACGCAATTGTATGGTTCTCCTCCTTTACCAGGTAAGTCCACAACGAATCTATCACTTATTGGTAGCAGATGAGGAAGGGTCATTTGTATTCATCCTTGTCTTTGTAAATGGTTTTCTTACGATTGTATGTAACTCCAACCACGCTCTGTGTAAAAAGGTAGTTCTAACTTTGTGGGAGTTTTTGGCGCTATCTCTCCCATGAGGCCAACCACCTACTACTCAATAATTTCATTGAACCTATATATAGTTTTTACACAAGCAGTTTAGTTTTTTTTATTCAGGGATAGTCCTATAGTATTTTTAGGGTTTTTTCGGCAAACAATTATCCTCAGACCTCTCCTTAAATTTTAGGCTTGTAATTTTCATTTGGATTCACTCATGGCATACCGAATGTTGAAACTCCCATGGTTGAAACCTACTCATGCATTCTACAATGACCCTAACATTTCGTATATATAGGGTCCTGTGTGAGTGACTGTGTATTACTACTCTCTATGTATTCTGGAAAATTTATATTTTACATTTGTGAGGGTTTCGTAAAAAAGACTGGGACCTCGATCTTTTCTCTGTCGCTTATATTGTGTTTTAATATTCATGTTTGATTAAGTAATGAGCCTTGGAGCTATTGGCTCTTGAAATTTTACGCATCCGAACTTACTGTGATTTATTACCTTCTTGAATTCAATGTTGTAAGGTCATAAACCAATCCCCTGTGGTTGCGATAAGGTTTCCTTACTGTTGTGCAGAGTCTAATACTAAATATATTTACATTGCTCATATTGGTATAGAGATTATGATAGCCACATTGTTCCACTGTGTGTAAAACATTTTAGAATCTAACCTAAATAATTAAATTATGTTAAGTTCTATGTTTTTGCACTCTTGTGTTTGAAAACATGTCTATTTTCATTTTCTTTAGCGTAAATATAATAGTAAAATTCTTATCACAAAGGGAAATATGCGACTCTGTGCAACATGCGTTGTACAGTGGGAACTCTTTCTATTTTTTAAAATCTTAGATGTTTTAGAAATGTTCTGCTTCTTCGACAAAATGAAAAAGGAAAATTAAGTATCCTGAACTCTGTTCTTGACCGTGTTTTCTTTGTCATCAATTGTAAGTTTATATAATTATGATCTCACGACTTTATCTGAAATTCTAAATTGGAAATATTCTTCTGTGGGACATAATTTGTACTGTGTAAATCTTTATTGTTCTAGTTATGCAATATTTTACATCTTTAACAATATTCTATCTACTTGTCACATTCTGTGCAATCAGTTAATTTTGTTTGGTTACAAAACTAATGATGGGACCCTTGTTTCCATTGCGAGGGTACCCATCATTTATTTCAAGGTCCACTCCTCCTCTTAGGGTTATGGATATTTATCTCAACACTGTCGATGGGAGACACACCCCACGGCAACCTCAAGATAAGTATCAACCTGTTGTTGACTTTTTAATGCTAGCTTTCGTGGATTCTTTCCTGAACATGGCTTTATCTTCCATATTTAATTTCATCGATTTGTTTCATAGAATTGTTTACTAATACCTTGATCTTCCTCTTGCAGGATTTAATCATTTCGAGGAAAGGATACCTGAGATCACCTCACTCAAAAAGTATTTGAGTTCCAAATCCCGACATTTGACTTTACTTCTTAGGTTCTAGTTGTTTAGTGGTACAGGGTTCCATAGATAATGACTTACTTATCTTTGGTTCCTTAATGGAATAAACAAATTGAAAGGGGAAACCCTCTATTGTATATGAATTCCACGATTTACAGTTTATGATAGAATATGTTGCGAGAAATGTTAAATCTATGTTTTATGTTTATTCACTTCTGTAACATTTAGCATGTATTATATGTATATCACTGTAAATTTGCTTCTAGTTTTATTGTAATGAAAGGACTATAACTTTCTACTCCTTTGATATAGTTGGATTTAAGGAAATTAATGGAAACCCCATCTGAATTCAAGACATTTATAAAATATTTCTGTGTATGATTCTTTATATGTTTATATAGCCCTGCGTATCTAAATCTACAACAATATATATACATATATTTATATCTTGTATTCACTTCCAGAATTTCATTTAGCATTTTCAACAGTCCAATGTTCCTTAAGTTGAGTACCTGTACGTATATATTCAAATGCCTAGTAGAGATTGTAATTAACCCAGTAATAATTCTATTTTACTTAGATCGGATGCATATCCTATGCACATGTATATTTAGATAACTCAACTTCATTAACAACTAACACACACAATATATTTCTTAACTTCACTCAATGAATAAAATCAAACTGTAAAGGCTTATTCTATAATTCATTTCATTCTACCAGCTATAAATCAATAAAACAATTCAACAAGGAATAAGTAGATGTACATATCTGAACAAAGCGTTGGGACAAAAAATGGAACAACCAAGTTCCACCCAACCATAGAACAGAATAGACAAACTACTTGATCCGTTCACCCCTAGCCTGACAATGAATCCATAAGGATGAACTCCAATGCTCCTCTCTCGCTACAGTCCTCTTTTACATAAAAAATTCCCCTTGCCTCACACTAGGAACAGTGCTCATAAAAACAAGTGATATCGTTACCCCATCATACCAACCAGCATCGTGCCTCCTCCCATATGTTGTATATGCAAAAGCATCTAGTGCCTAGGTCTTTTCCCCCCTTTGGAAATTTTCATAGCTTTACAAATCCCTGATTTTCAGGGGATTTTAATGGCCAAATTCCTCATTTTCCACTTGTGAAATTTTTCCCTGAGGTAGTTCAAGCCTGTTCCCCACTCATGGAGTCATGCCAGCTGATTTCAACCGGACTCTTCCCTTTGTCCTTCAATAATTAATATAAAAACATTTTTCTTTTACAAGTTTCATAGTCAACGAGTTGGTTGGAAAAATAAAATATTTGCCCAATAGTCACAATAATTAAATTACAATTAATCAAATTCCAAATTTGGAATTTCCATAAATGGCAATAATTTTCCAAATACAAATTTTCGAAAAATGGAAATAAATTCCTAAGTGCATACAGACTTTAATAATTAATTATTTTTGGGGATATTACACTTATAATTTGGGATGTTTAGTATGGTAAGTATAAACGTTTCTTCACCTAGCATGAACGCTTAGTATATGGTGGTTATGTCTCCTATTCCACTAGGGACATAACACCATAGTCACTTTTCTTACACGAGGACCTTACATAAGTAAAAAAATTCTAATTCTTATCTTAGAATTATAACTCTTCATATGGTTACCGTCGGTATGATGCGACCTAGTTTATGTGCATTAGATTCTTCTTAATATGAACTTTTTAGTTCTAGTTAACCTATAACAATGCGGTCATATGCGAGAACTTCAATTACTTTACTAGGTTAATTTAATTGGACATGACCTTATAGTAGTAGTAAGTTTAATTGGACATTAAACTTCACAGTGACTAGAAGTTTTAAAATAGATTTTCTTTTGTCACGAAGGTTAAGCGAATTATTAAATGTTATTTCTTGATCATTAACTTTTTATTTATTAGTGATTTATGGGGTACATTACATATTGTATTAGAGTTGCAGGTTACAATGCTTGGACTTGAGGGTAGCACCATAATTTTATCTTGTTTCCTTGAATAAAATCTAACAAACACATTTACTATTACAAACAGAAAAGAAATTGTCTCTTGTGAAAATTTTAGCACAGAATGAAGAAGGAGACAGACCTGAATGGAATCCAAACTAGGAATTTCCTAGAGACCCAGAACATAATAGTGAAGGAAGTTCAACCACTCAAATCTTGGAAACAATGCAAAACCTCATCGTGGAATTACAAGGATTTAAAGAAGATAACAAAAAGCTGAAGAAAGCACAGAAAGATCAGTTGGAAATAAATGAAATGATGCTACAAAATATAGAAACAAAGAAAAGTCCAAAGGATAATGAAAAAAAGGAAGAGGTCAAGAAAAAGTCCTCTAATAACTATGGTCATGAAACATAAAAAGAGGATAGTTCTTCCGAAGACACACACACATGATAGAAAACAAAGCATCTACATGAACAAAAAAAGACAAGTAGACCACCTCGATGGTGAATTCAAGAAAATAAAACCTTTCCTCTCGAACTAGGTAATCGTTAACCTATAGTTTGAGCCACGACGGGAGTGCTAGTAGGCTGTGGCAGGGCTGTTGTCCACACCTCTCCCTCAACCTCTCTGGAAATCGTGTGTGGCCCCTTTAATCCATATGTGAGTCTGGTCGGCAAGCTATCGTCAGCTTGCATCATCAACAGTCGTGTCAGAACATGTCAACATCATATCATCAAATCAAAGAAATATCACAGTAAATAAATCAACCCAAATAGCACACTCCCTGACTCAATCCGGAGTCCAAGGGGTTCCACCCATGCCTCTACATCCTCAAGGTCCAAAACCCTGCACACTCAATAAAACTGAGTCAAAGCACCTGTCTACGTCAAAGCAGTAAAACATCATGTCATCTATCATAATGCATCATAATCAACGATAAATGTTTTAACATCATAAAAGTCCAGATCACTTGCAAGCAAGTGTTCTCAAAGAATAAGTTTTCTCAGTGCATCAGAGCGAGATGTTACATACACCCCCTCTTGGTCTAAACTTCATCCCGAAGTTTCTCAGTATAAATGTTGAAATAAAAGTACCACAGTATCATAAGTCTATCTAACAAACAAAAATGGAAACTGTTGGAGCATATCATATGCATCCTCCCAGGTCGTCGAGTACAGACTATAACTGTCCCACTGGACCTTGACCTAATCTATCGTTCGACGTCGTAACTGTCGAATGCGATGATCTAAGATGCAGACCGGCTCAGCCGTGAGCACTCCCTCGTCCAATACCTGTAAGGAACTCATGTCAGTCACATGCGTAGGATCACTAATATAATGTATCAAAACAGATACATGAAAAACATCATGCATACGCCTCAAAGAATCAGGCAAGGCTAGTCGATAGGCCACGGGCCCCTTTCTCTCCACAATATCGAAAGGTCCCATGAACCTAGGAGAGATTTTAGCTCCCTTTCCAAACTTGATCGAAATCTTACGCGGTTTAACTCGCAAGAAAACTCGATCGCCGATGTCATAACTATGGTCGACTCAGTGCGCATCGGCATAACTCTTCTGTCGATCCTGCGTTTCTTATATCCTTTGTCCTATGGTTTTCATTTGTTCTTCCATTTCTTGGATCGCTTTTGGTCCCACCAGGACCCTATCCTCAAGCCGATCCCAACTCAAGGTCGTCTGACACGGTCGCCCGTAAAGAAACTCAAAAGGTGCCATCTTAATGGTGCTTTGGTAACTTTGTTGTAAGCGAACTCGACTAGAGGCAAGAATTCCTCCCAATGCTTTTGTTGGTCCATCACTTACATGCGCAACATTTGGCTTGGTTTGGCTTGTTCATTCTATCTGTCCGTTAGTCTTTGGGTGATACGCAGTACTAAAGTTAAGTTGGGTTCCCAAGGCCTCTTGAAAACTCATCCAACATTGTCTAGTAAACACTGATCCTCGATCGGATATAATCCTTTTAGGCACACCATGCAGCCTCACAATCTCACTGATGAAAACTCTTGCTATGTCAGGTGCCTGATATGTCATACATGCAAGAATAAAGTGAGCACTCTTTGTCAGAGTGTCTACTACTACAAAAATCAAGTCGTGTCTCCTTGTCGTCAGTGGAAATCCAACAATAAAATCCATCGAAATAACTTCCCATTTCGATTCCAGAATGGCATGTGGTTGAAGTAATCCTACTGAGTGTCTATGTTCAGCCTTTACCTGCTGAAACTCTAGACATCTAGCCACAAAGTTGACTATGTAGGACTTCATTCCCTTCTAGAAGAATAAGGGTTTAAGGTCTACCCTCTTCTTCATGACTCCTAGGTGAGCCATATAAACTGCTCTATGAGCCTCGCTCAGGATCAACATCCTCAACTCGTTGTTTGGTGGTACGTAAATATGACTTATTAACCTCAATAAACCATCGCTATCAAAAGAATATCCATCATATCGTGGTACCATCATTGTGTTTTGTCCGATAAAATCCTCGACTTCTTTGTACCAGTCACTGTCACGCTGTAAAGTGAGAATCTTCTCATCTAGATTCATCTAAAGAGGCAACACCGAAAATATGTGTGGTCTCTGACTCAAAGAATCAGCCACTCGGTTCATTGTTCCCTTTATTTAAGTAATCTCGAAGTCGTACTTGCTAAGCAATTCCGACCAACGCTGTTGTCACGCGTTCAGGTTGCTTTGCGTGAAAATGTGTTGCAGCCCACAATGATTAGTCTTTAATTCAAATTTTAGTCCAACAAGGTAGTGTATCCAAACCTTCAAGACATATATGATGGCTAATAACTCCAAATCGTGCGTCACATAGTTCTCCTCATGCCTTCTCAATTTCCTCGAAATGTAAGCAACCACTCGTCCGTCTTGCATCAAGACTCCGCCTAAACCTTCCTTGGATGCGTCAGTGCATACCAAGAAGTCTACATCCATGTCAGGGACCTTTAGTATTGGCGCTGTGGTCAACAACTCTTTCAGCCTTTGAAATGCTTCCGTGCATTTCTTGGTCCAAAAAAACTTCTTGTTTTTCTTCTGCAATTCCGTGATCAGATTTGCTATCTTTAAAAATCCCTCAACAAACCATCGATAGTATCCCACTAAACCCATAAAACTATGCAATTCAGTGACATTCGTTGGCGCAGGCCATTCCATAATAGCCTCAACCTTTGCTGGATCCACGGCGATGCCTTCGCCGGACATGACATGCCCTAAGTTGTGAATCCTTGATTTATAAAAAGAGCATTTGGATAACTTCCCATACAATTTGTGCTCTTATAGACACTATAGCACCAAGCGCAAGTGCTCATCATGATCCTCCATCATCCGAGAGTAGATCAAGATATCGTCAATGAATACTTGGACGAACTTGTCCAAGTACTTGCGGAACACCCCGTTCATCAAAATCATGAATACTCCTGGGGCATTTGTCAGTCCAAACGGTAAAACAGTAAACTCGTAATGTCCAAATCTCGTCTCAACGGCGGTCTTAGGAGCGTCATCCTCCTTGATCCGCAATTGGTGATACCATGACCACAAATCGATCTTGGAGAACATCGTCGCACCCTTCATTTGATCGAACAGATCATTAATTCTTGGTAAGGGATACTAATTCTTTATTGTAGCCTTGTTCAGTTGATGGTAGTTGATGCAAAGCCTCCAAGATCCATCCTTCTTCTGAATAAAAATAATAGGTGCACCCCATGGTGACACACTAGGGCGTATCATTCCCAGGTCCAATAACTCCTTCAGTTGCATTTTCAACT
>JASDQU010882717.1:20754-34380 GCA_032191745.1 Picea mariana
CAACCTTTTGTTTGACTCCAGAAGCCATCTCTACGAAGCTAAAATCGTCCTGTTCAACTGCCTTTACCTTAATCCTTTTTAGCGTTGCACCAAAAATGAAACTCTCAGTAGCACCTGGGTCTATCAAAATACCAAGGGTCTGGTCAGCGAGAGTACCTGTCGTCTCAAGCACAGTCGACTGATGCTCTGCCTGGCGGTTATTCATCGTTGCATGATTCCAATGGGCCTTGTCGATATCTCCCACGGTAGTGGGTCCGGCTGATCCGGATGCTCTAGTCCTCTCCACAGGACAATCGCGCTGGTAGTGTGGCTCCCCACACGTCCAACACCCCTTCTTCGACCCAGTAGTCCTGGTACCCGAAGTAGAAGATGACGGCCCACTGGCCTAGAATCCCAGTCTGTTCTACTGAACAGGCCTAAATTGTTACTTCTGCGAAC
This sequence comes from Picea mariana, assembly GCA_032191745.1. Lineage (NCBI taxonomy): Eukaryota > Viridiplantae > Streptophyta > Pinopsida > Pinales > Pinaceae > Picea > Picea mariana. The sequence continues at coordinate 21,193 of JASDQU010882717.1, forward strand.
GACGCTACTACTGGTTATGTGGTCCCTGATAAGGTGTCCGCTGCTGAGGTGACAGTCGTCGGGGTGTAGTGAAAGTGGATCCCCTCTGGAAGCCACGATATCCCGGCGTATGTCTCACTGGTGTCTGGTGCTACGACGTTCTAGATGAACCCTGCCCTACTGGTCTCGCTGGAGTCCTGGTCTGACCCCCACTGATAAGCTCCTCCTCTGCTATGAGGGCCTTTTGGACAATGTCATGCAAGGTTTGAGGCATCAAGATCCTAACCTTTGCACGCAGGCTACCGTTAAGGCCAAACAAAAACTGGTTGACCTTGAGTTTCTCTGTGTTAAGGTGCGGAGCATACCGGGGCAGCTCCATGAAACATGCCTCATACCGGCGCACCATACGACCTCCTTGTCATAACGCGTTGAACTCATTGAGCTGACGCTCAATGAATTCCTCTGAAAGGTATCTCTCTCAGAACCGTTCCTCGAACAGTTCCCATGACACATCTTCAACGACCATGTTCAGCTGTGGCAGGAGCGTCATCCACCATAGAAGAGCGCTCCCCTTCAGTTGAAAGATCGCCATGCATACCTTCATGTTGGAGGTATAATCCCAAAGTGTGAAGCACATCGCCATATTCTCCAACCATGCCTCGACGACGGTGCCATCTGCGGAACCAAAGAACTCGGGAAATTTAACCTTCTCGAGTTCATGGTGAATGGTACCGGTAACGGCTGGTGCGTGCGGCAGAACCTCAGCGGGTGCCCGCACCCTAGCCTTGTCTCTGTCTAATCGATTGATCAGTGCTTCGGACATGTGCTGAAAATATCTCATCATCCCAACAACATCGCCAACTGCTATCTGCTCCTGTCCGAGAACCTGCTTGCCTCCCTGGGGGTTAGACCCCTCAGGGGTGGATGCTACTGGAGGCGTCACGCCTCCTCCCTTAGCACCCCTTCGTCTGCCTCCGCGGCATCCTCTAACCATGATTACCTACACGCACACAATCAGCTCGATCAACAACAATATAATCAAATCTAATCATGTCAATGAAAGCCGTAGCGAATCCCAAGTCGTGGGTCGAACCCGCTCTGATACCATATGTAACGAACCTCTCATTTGTCACGACGACAACCTCTTATCGCACATGGAAAGGTTTTTTTTTTGTTTTTACAAGTGTGTGTGCGCGTGTACAAAAGAAACAACAGCAACACATTTGAATTTGCGTCGCCACCCGATGAAGAATAAGACGCAACCATGATGAACATAACAAGATCACAAGGATGCACGACAAGTAACCACATGCATAAACTATGATCACACGACAATAAGTAAAACTGACCACTAAATACGACTGACTTCCCGCCCGTCCTACCCTGCAATGGTTAGGACCTCCAAGACACATAAGCAATGCTCAAGCCTAGGTTCCCATCGATTTTAACCATCTAAGGTCTCAGGGCTAGCAACTATTCTGAGGAACATGAAGGTGTCTATGTCCTGCTCGACACAAGTAGACCAAGCCATAAAATGTATATATATCCAAGTACAACAATAGTTAAAGATCAACCACGTCCTCTACGATGTGCTAGTCAGTAATTGTAAATTCAATTAATAGCAAATCCAATTTAATGCAATTCCATTACTAAGGCAATTTCAATTAATTGTACATCCCCATTTACCATATCATAATGACTTAATGTGCTTAGTTTAGGACCTTATATTTATCTGCTATTGATGATAATTAGTTTCATCATCCCTACCGTAAAATATCAACCATTCTTCATTTTACAATGCAATAACTAATACCATGACCATCACATTACATTGATATTTTAATTATATCAGCTACATTAACCTTACCATAAATGATAACAACATTAACCTTAACCATTCCATAACCATTAGGATTAATATTAAAAGATTCATTACATAATCATTACCATTAATCATTACATAATCATTACCATAATCATTACATAATCATTACCATAATCATTACATAATCATTACCATTAATCATTTTACATTCCATTATATTATTTCAACATTTACTTTAACATTACTACATTATAAAACCATGATTATTTAACAATTATTACCATTAACACCATATTACTTTAACTATTATTACTTTAACAATTATTACCTTTAACACCATATTACTATAACTATTATTACTTTAACAATTATTGCATAAATACATCAACATTACTTTAACAATTATTACCTTATAAAACCATAATTATTTAACAATTATTACCATAAACCATATTACTTTAACAATCCTATTTTAACAATTATTGCATAATTACTTCAACATTAATTTAACAATGATTACCTTATAAAACCATAATTATTCCATTAAAACAAATAAAAACAAGGCAGTTGTAGGTAACCATAACTTGTCTCTCACTTTGGCAACATAATCTCTGTAGGTATCAGAAATTGTGCTATTCGATGATAGCTTGGAACAGCTATCTAAAAGGCAGATTAATAAGAAATTTATGGCAGGCCGTGAGCTGCTTTCAACACACCTTCCGACGATATCTTAAATCAGAGCACAATAACTTAGCGTGGCATCAGCCGCAATAACCAATAAAAAAAAATAGCTGTCACAGAATTAAAGGAGGTCTGCATGGAATTAAAGGAGGTCATGCAGCAATGCGAAACACTAGCAGTCGGTTGGTTGGTTGAACAGGCCAGACTGGGTTAGAGGCATTACTTCCCCTGACTAAGGTTCTACCAATGTTGGCGCCCATCCAGAAATTTCAGGAGGGAAAACACCAATTTACATCAATCGCAACGTAGTAAAGAAAAACAAAAACACATGGATATGAACTCAGCAAAGAAGAAAAAAAAAACAAATAAAAAAAAATGACAGAGATTATGGGTGGGAAACCATGGGCATTCCCCAACGGAATATAACACAAAACGCAGAGCGATTATAAATAAATTAAAACACAGAAGATGCCAACAAAACGCAGGGTAATTCTAACGGCAAGACGCACCGATAGGTTCGCCCGAAAACTCAGCGAATTACACACAAGAACTCCGCTGATATTCATTTAAGACAGCGTGGGTAACCAATCCCCAATACACAAAGAATCATAAACACAATGTAGATGAACATACTACCAACACGCTATCCCTTAACAAACAAAAACGCAGAGATACAATCAAAAGGTGTATAATAATTACTGGCGTATAACAATCGCTGGTGTATAATAAAGGTTCTCTGAAAGAGGGCAAATGCAGTCATTAACCATCACCACACGTGGGCATACAATGTGTAGCGAGCAATCAAGAGTTAAACCCCAGGCACAGAGAATAAGCAGAGGAAAAGTTCAGCAGCCAACTCGCAAGGAAAATTTTAACACCAAATGTAGAGAATGTGTGATCGAAATTGTGGGGGTATTCCCCACCCAACTATAGAGGATTTAACAATACAAAAACACAGGGATACACAAGCAAACACAGAGAATTTGTAACCATAAAAGAACAGAGATATATAATAGAATCGCAGAGAATTTATAACATTAGATACACAGAGATATACAACAGATACCCAGAAAAGGGTGTTGAATTGCGTGGGTTTCCTTCACTGAACACACAGAATGCAACCCCCCCAAAAAAAACACAAACATACGAAACGTAAAGCATGGTTGTAAAACGCACGAATCCGAGGGAGGTCGGCAATGTCGAGGTCATAAATTCTCCTTTATCCAATACGACATGCAGATTCTAACCAGACATGCATTCAGACGAGAATATTCAGTCAATTTCAGTCATAAAATTTCAGAAATTGAATAGACACTAATTCATTTATAAATTCAAGCATAAAATTACAGTCGTAAGAAATTTTTAGACACATAATTTCAGGAGATTACTTGGACATATTAATTAATCCATTTAAATCCACTAATAATGCACCTACAGATTTAACCATACATTCTACACTATCTATCATTCTACCGAAGGGCATACCTTGGCCTGTTCAATGCTCCGAAGGTTGTCCGCGTGCTTCGTTCAATCCTACTCACCGACCGTCTAGACTACACTGGTACCTCCCAGCCAATCGCTAGGGGTACTCTGCTTCCCCCTTAGCCCCCCGAGCAGCAAAGGGGCCACACACTATCCAAATGGTAGATCTAGCTTCCCAGCTTGCCTCGCAAGGCTGAGCTACCACTCCTATTCGAGCTGAGAAAATCCCAACTCCTCACAAGCAATCAGTCAAGTCACAATTCTGGCAGCGTAACGTTATGCTATTAGCCGATCCCCTTTCTTCCTCATCTCCCTTTTCTTTTATAGAGTTTTGAGACCCACCAACTTTCCTAATTCACATTTTAAATTAAGTTTCAATAAAATATTCTAAATATTCTCCATCGCACAAGTGTCGTCCATCCCCCTCTTTTCTCCAATAAATATTTTCTTTAAATTTATTAATTGTCTCAATTCCCTCACCCACCTAGAGTCGCTCCAAAATTTACTCCTAGGTGTTCCTAGATCCCCTTACATCTTTTAAATACTTTTCCTAAAAAAATGATGTTACTAAATTTGCTCAAATTAGCAGGTTCTTAATTGCAGATTCCTTATTATGTTGACCTTGCTTTTTACCATAAGTTCTCATCTTTCCCTTATTATGTTTCCTCCATTACTTATTTTCCTAATTCTTATTATTCCCTTCTTTCCCCTTTTTTATTAAAGCCAAAATGGCAGTTTCACTATTAAATCCTTCCCCTTTTTTATTAATTTAATATTTTTGTACTTTCACAACTTAATAAATAATTTCTTCTTTCAACTTTTTAAATCCATTATTTTTAATTAAATTCTTACTCTCTTCATTTACCTCAAGAATTTTATGAAGATCTATCTATTACTTAAGTGGGTTTTTGTTTAAATTTTTATTTTTATTCTAGGGTCTTTTTATTAAGGTTAGACTAAATTTTTACCTTAGAAAATTTTTAGACTTAGGACTTAGATTCTGAACTGGGGGACACTTGGTTAGGGAAGTTGTTTAAGGATTTCTTAAGGCATTAATGTCTTAGGGCCATCTAAGTTTGTTTCTTCATCATCATCAATGTGACGTGCCCTTCAGGATGCACTACGTGCTCCAAGGGTGCCACTCGCCTCGGTTGTTTATTTTGTGTGATGTGCCCTTCAGGATGCACCACATGATCCAAGGGTGCCACTTGCTAACTTGTGTTTCTTTCATGCGACGTGCCCTTCAGGATGCACCACGTGCTCCAAGGGTGCCACTCGCCAACTTGACTTATTGGTAGACATCTTTAACCCCTGGAGTCAACACTTCGCCAGGTGAACTTGTGGGAGACTAAGGGCTCTAAGTAATAAGGCCCCCACCTTATTTTGTTCCCCTTAGAATCATCGTGAGCGATTGTCGCAGTCTTCCCTCATGGCATCGTGGATCCTCTCGAACTAGGTAATCGTTAACCTACAGTTCAAGCCACGACGGGAGTGCTAGTAGGTTGTGGCAGGGCTGCTGTCCACACCTCTCCCTCAACCTCTCTGGAAATTGTGTGTGGCCCCTTTACTCCATATGTGAGTCTGGTCAGCAAGCTATCATCTTCCTGCATCATCAACAATCGTGTCAGAACATGTCAACATCATATCATCAAATCAATGAAATATCACAGTAAATAAATCAACCCAAATAGCACACTCCTTGACTCAATCCGGAGTCCAAGGGGTTCCAGATGCCTCTGCATCCTCAAGGTCCAAAACCCTGCACACTCAATAAAACTGAGTCAAAGAACCTGTCTATGTCAAAGCAGTAAAACATCATGTCATCTATCATAACGCATCATAATCAAGGATAAATGTTTTAATATCATAAAATTCCAGATCACTTGTGAGCAAGTGTCCTCAAAGAATAATTTTTCTCAGTGCATCAGAGCGGGATGTTACAGAATGGTCTATCCCTAAGAATGTAGAAAACATCAAATAATTTATGGGAATTACCAAAGATTTATCGAAGGATTTTCCAGGATCGCGTATTTGATTACATCACTAAATAAAAAGGTAATAAAATTTACTTGGTCACAAAAGTGTCAGGACAACTTTGATAAACTAAAAATATTGTTAAGTACTGCACATATCCTAAAGGTAGCGGATCCTAATAAAAATTTCACAGTTTGTGTGGATGTAAGCAAAGAGGGGTTAAGAGGTGTGCTAACACAATATGGACACGCCATCTATTATGAATCACGTAAGATGAAAGAACATGAACACAATTATGTGACTCATGAGTTAGAATTATCGGTTTTGATTCATACATTAAAAATGTGGCAACATTATTTAATGGGAAGAAAGTTTATGTTACTAATCGACAACAGTTGTGTAAAGTATATGTTCAGTCAACAAGATCTCAATGCAAGGAAAGCAAGATGGTTGGCCTTTTTAAGTGAGTTTCTAAATCATCTATTATGAAGTAAGTATCACCAAAGAAGAAAACGATATCAAACAGAGAATAAAATATTTTAGCAGTAATGACAAAAATTACTTTAAAACAACAACATAATTGCAAGGAAATCCAGAAAAACAGAACATAACAGATCTGAGTATTGATAGAAATGGACTGTTAAGATTCAAAAACCTACTATATGTACCTAATTTTGTTGACTTAAAGACAACAATTCTTGACAAACTGCACAAAAATCCATATTTTTGTCACCCAGGATACCAGAAAACGATAACAACCTTAAGCAAACTGTTTTATTGGCCTAACCTGAAGAATGAAACAAATGAATATTTGTCTAAATGTTTATATGTCAATAGGAAAAGGATGAACATCAGCATCCAACATGTATTTTACAACCTCTTCCCATACCATAATGGAAATGGAAGATTATCTCAATGGACTTCATCACAAGTTTTTCTAAGACTCAAATACAAAATGGATCGATTATGGTAGTGATTGATAAACTAAGAAAATATTCACATTTTATACACGTGAAGTCTACTTAAAAAGCGATTAATATCGCTGAAATTTTGATGAAATAAATATTTAGAGTGCATGGAATTCCTAAGATGGTGATTTCCGATAGAGATGTCAAATTTACATAAATGTTTGGAAATAATTGTTTGCAGGTTTGGATACTAACCTGAATTTCATCACAAGCTACCATCTACAAATGGATGGGAAAAAAAAATGAACAAACGATATTATCAAATATATGTTGTGAATGTACATAAGGATGAAACCAACTAAGTGGGAGGAGTACCTACACTTATTTGTGTTTTCTTACAATAACTATTACCAGACATCGACTAAGATGAGTCCCTTCGAAGTATAATACAGAATAAAGTGCACAACCTTGATCAATTGGGATAATTCGGTTGACAAATTTATGGTGGGATCAGAAATGCTCCATGAAATGGAGAGATTAGTAAAAAGAGTACAACCAAAATTAAAAGAGGTCCAAGAACGAGAGAAAATCTACGGAAATTTAAAAATAAGACACCAGGAATTTCAAATTGGGGAACATGTATATCTAAAAGTCAAAGCAAGAAGGAGTTTTCTAAAGCTAGGAAGTTGTTCAAAGTTGGCTCCAAGTTTTTGTGGCTCCTTCGAGATTTTAACTCGAATCGGACCCGTGGCATATCAACTATCACTTCCTACAAATTTAAAATTTCATAATGTTTTTCATGTTTCATTACTAAAAATGTATATTCATGATCCTACTCACATTATTTATTGGAAAATGTTGCAGGTGGAACCAGAAGGAAATTTCCAAGTGGAACTCCTGCACATTCTAGATAGGAAAGAAACAATACTATGAAGCAAATCCATCACCCAGGTAAAAGTGCAATTGAAACACTTTAGTCCTGAAGAGGCCACTTGGGAATTGGAAGAAGGTATGCTCAAATCTTATCCAAGCCTATTCCGATAGAAGAATGAACATTGAGGACAATTTTTTACTTAAGGAGTAGAGAATGTAATATCGTCAAAATTTATAAAATTAAATTCTAAGTTGATTTTGAAATAAATTTTAATTTTTGGAAAAATTGGATTTGGAAATTATTTTCCATTTATGGCAAATCCGAATCTGGAATTTTGGATTTTGTAATTAATTATTGGATGACTATTGGGAAAAGATTTGACTTTCCCAACTGTCCTATTTTATTGGACACATGTATGATACAAACTTTATATAAATTAATGCTGGAAGGTAAATGGAACAACTAGGTTAAAAATAGCTAACCATGAATCCATGAGTGGGGAACATGTTTGATTTACCTCAGGGATGATTTTTACAAGTGGAAGAATTTTAATGTGACCACTAGAAGCCCCTCAAAACAAGGTATTTGTAAAGCTGCGAATTTCCCCAAGGAGGGAAAGGAATGAAAGACCTAGGCACAAGAATATATACAACATATGTGGGAGGCAAGACATTGCTTAGTATGTTGGACGAATGAGAATTGATTGTTGTTATGATAACTATTAGTTGTAAGTTTTAAACCTGTGAAGTAAAGAAATGCATACAGATTCTTAAGCAAAACAGAATTTAATCAATGGCTCATTCACATAGTACACAAATATTTATACTAGAAACCCTCAACTGGGAAAACCTTTCTTATATTCATTATATCTAATTTCACCATTCACTATACAATATATATACAATGTTTTTATTTATTCCATAGATACCAAAACCCTAATCCCTTAATCCGAGATTAATTTACAAAACTGCTAAAAATAGAAAAATCCGCTAAAAATAGCAAAAACCGCTCAAAAAGGGATCGTCAGACGCAGTTGTCATATCTGACGTGCCCAAACACACACATGAAAATAATATAAAACATACCAAACATTCTCCCACTTGTTGTTTTCTTTGCATCCATGGGTCTAGGGGATTATATGGTCAACAATATAGGGCATTAATGCCCATTGTTACTCTACACCAGGAGAACTTTTTCATTCTCACAGACTTTGTCAACAAATCTGCAACATTCTTCAAAGTGTCAATGTTTTCCAGCAACACCTTCTTTTCCTCGACCATGTCTCTCAGAAAGTGATATTGAACATCAATATGATTTGTCTTCGAATGATAAGATGGGTTCTTTGCTAGGAAGATTGCACTCTGGCTGTCATAACTAATCTCACTGCTTGTTGTACCAACCTAATACCTGAACACAATCTTTGTAACCATACTGCTTCCTTTCTTGCATGAGTGGTTGCCATGTATTCAGCTTCTGCATTTGAGAGTGCCACTACAACCTATCTTTTTCTCATCCAACTGATTGCTCCTCCAAATAGGTTAAACACATACCCACTTGTAGATCTTCTGTGATCCAGATCTCCAGCCCAGTCTGCATCAACAAAGCCTTTTATGTCCAACACTCTGTCCAATCCTGGTCTTCCTCAGTAGCACAATCCATAATTGATAGTGTCACGAAGATACCTGAAGACACTCTTTACTGTTGTCTGATTCTCCTTCCATGGTTTTGACATATACGTTCTCAAAACTCCCACTACATGTGCAATGTCCAGTCTAGTATAGACCATTTCATACATAAAACTGCCAACTGCACTAGCATACGGAACATGGGACATGTCCTCTTCTTCTTCCTGTGTCTTGGGACACTAATTTGTGGATAAATTTACACCTATATGAATAGGAACCTTGATCAGTTTACTTCCATGCATATTAAACCTCTGCAATATCGTCTCAACATATTTTCTCTAATTCAGCCAAAGTTTCTTGTTTCCATGATCTCTTTTAATTTCCATTCCCATAATGAAGTTAGCATCACTGAGATCCTTCATTTCAAATTTGGAGAATAGTTGTGATTTCACCTCCTTGATAACATCCATGTTATTTCCTACCAACAACATGTCATCAACATACAACACTACATAAATGAAGTGATTACCAACCTGCTTGGAATATACATAGTGATCAACCCCGCTTCTTACAAATCCCAATCCAAGGATGTATGTGTCAAACTTTTGGTACCACATCCTAGGTGATTGCTTTAGACCATATAGTGACTTCTTTAGCTTACAGTCCAACTCTTTCTTTCCCTTCACTACAAAGCCTTCTCGTTGCTTCATGTAGATTTCTTCTTCCAGATCCCCATGTAGGAATGTTGTCTTCACATCCATCTGTTCCACTTCCAGAACAAAAGAAACAACAATAGATAAAAGAAATCTAATAGATGTTAACTTGGTAATGGGAGAAAAAATCTCACCAAAGTCAATTCCCTCTACCTGGGAATAACCTTTTGCTACTGATTGAGATTTTTATTTCTCCACTTTACCTTCTGCATTAAACTTCTTCTTAAACAACCATTTGCTACCAAAAGATTTTCTTCCAGATGGAAACTCAACTATATCCCATGTCTCATTCTTATCCAAGGCATCCATTTCTTCGACCATGGCCTTCTTCCATAGTTTACTATCCTTTGAATTCATTGCTTCCCTCACAGTTCTGGGATCATCATCAGTAATAGATAAAGCAAAATTGGAACGGAAATCAGGTGGACTATACCTTTATGGTTTCCTTCTTTCTCTCATTGATCTCCTCAATATTGGGGTATGAGGTTCTTCTTCTTCTTCTTCTTCTTCTGCTTCCTCTTCTTCAGATGATTCAGATTTTTCATCATCCAACTCAAGCTCTATTTTCTTAGGTTTGTCTTGCGTTGGTAGGAATTCCTGTTTGGACACATATTTTACCTCTCTGAAAACAACATCTTGACTGTAAACAATTTTCTTGGTTTTTGGGTTCCAAAGCTTATAACCTTTCACACAATCTTTATAGCCAATAAAGACACACTTTTCATCCTTTTATCCATCTTACCTCTATTTTCCTTTGGAACATGTACATAAGCATCACAACCAAACACTCTAAGATGTTGAAGAGAGGGTTTATTTGTAGACCATACCTCGAGTGGTGTTTTATCATACAACGTTGATGAAGGTGATTGATTGACCAGGTAACATGTTGTACCCACTGCCTCTGCCCAAAATTATTGTCCTAACCCGGCATGGCTAAGCATGCTCCTTGCCTTTTTCATCAGTGTCCTATTCATCCTCTCTACAACTCCATTCTGCTGATGAGTGTATGGAGTAGTCTTCTACCTTGCTATACCACACTTCTTACAGAATTCTTTGAATTCATTTTCGCAGAATTCTCCACCATTACCTGTTCTTAATACCTTTATTTTCTTCTCTGTCTGATTTTCTACTAGAGCCTTAAACTCTTTAAATTTATCAAATACCTCATATTTCTTTCTAAGAAAATAAATCCATGTGTTCCTTGAAAAATCATCTATGAAAGAAACATAATACATATATTTACCTAGGGATGGAACAAAAACAGGTCCAAACACATCACTGTGTATCAACTCTAATATCCCCTTTGCTCTTGTAGCACCAGATGGGAATCTTACTTGATTTTGTTTACCATATATCCAATGTTCACAGAAATCAAAATCCAAAGTACAATTAGACATACCTTCAACCATACCTTTACTGTGTAGTGTTCGAAGGCCCTTTTCTCCAATATGTGCCAGTCTTTTATGCCACAACATGGTCTTCTTTCCAGGGACAATATTGGTCTTGTCTTCTTTATTTTGTTGTTTAGGGACAATAGAACTGTTACACCCATTAGTATAAGTTCTTCCCAACAACTTGTATAGATTTCCACACCAAACTCCCCTCATCAACACCATTTCTTCTTGTACCATCTTGCAAGAGTTCATTCCAAATACAGTATCCACTCCTACATCATCCATCTTGCTTATAGATATTAGGCTCCTAGATAGTTTTGGAATGTGCAGAACCCTAGGAAGTGTTCTAATCCTTCCATATTTTAGCAACAACTTAACCCTTCCACGTCCCAAGATTTTTGTTGTCGAGTCATCTCCTAGGAATACATCACCACCATCATATTTTTCATATTCAGAGAACCACTCCTTGTGAGGAGTCATATGGTATGACACACCTGAGTTGATCAACCATACATCATGGTATGCATGTGTACTTGTAGATGCCATGTAAACATCACCTCCTTCTTTAGTGGAGGTTTTTGCCTCTGTGGAAGAGGTACTATCAGATCCCTTTGGTTTTTCAACCTTCTTAGACTTGAAATCTTTCTTATAATTCCCTTGTTTACCACACTTCCATCATTTCCTCAAAGATTTTCTTGGAGACTTAGATCTACCTGTAGATTTAGATCTCCACACCGAAGGCTTACCAGGGTCCCTGTCTTGGGTATACCCTCTTACAAATAAAGCATCTGTGTTGTAACCATCCATGCTTTTTCACCTCATCTCTTCAGATAACAAGGATGAAACTACATCCTCATACTTCAATGTATATTGAGTGGTACTACCAATTGCTACAACCAGATTATCCCAAGAGTCTGGAAAAGAACATAACAAAGTAATACACTTATCTTCTTATGCAATCGTAATATTAACAGAGACAAGTTGACTTACCAGAGTATTAAAGGAATTTATATGTTCTGTCACAGAATCTCCATCTTCCATCCTAAGATGATACAAATTATTTCGAAGAAAAAATTTGTTTACCAGGGACTTTGATTGATACAAATTCCCCAACTTATCCCATAGTTCCTTGGCTGTAGATTCTCCCAAGACATTCAACAAAATCGAATCTACCAGGCATAGTCGAATAGTACTCCTTTCTCTTCTGTCCAAATTCTCCCAATCTTCCTTCGACATACCAGTAGCTGGTGTACTAGTAGTTTGTGTACTGGTAGGTTGTGTACTAGTAGCCTGTGTGCTAACAAACGATGTACTGGTAGGCTGTGTAGCAGTATCCACAATGATCCATTGTTCTTTGTCTACAAGAAGGTCCTCCATTTTCAGCTTCCATAGCTCAAAGTTTTTACCATTGAACTTATCTATCTCGATTCTAGAAGAACTCACCATTCCTCTTTTGGCATTAAAATCACCACTGCAAAAGCTCCCACTAAACCCAGGTTTATCACAGACCCAAGATAAAATTGACCTATCAATACTGAGCCAAACCCTCAACAACAAAGGTGTCTCTCTGAAGCCAAAAATGATCTTTGATACCACATGTAAGTTTTAAACCTGTGAAGTGAAGAAATGCATATAGAGTCTTAAGAAAAAAAAAATTTAATCAATGGCTCATTTACATAGTACACAGAGATTTATACCGGAAACCCTCAACCAGGAAAACCTTTCTTATATTC
>JASDQU010882718.1:7263-34274 GCA_032191745.1 Picea mariana
TTTTTTTTTTGGGTTGAATTAGATTCCTTTCAATGGCTGCTTTCCCTAATTTGTCATCGAGTTTTATATTTTTCAATCATTGGGGGCAATGGCTTCCCTCGTTTGTCATGGAGGTCTATATTTTTCAATCATCAGTGCCAGAGTAGTGATAATATTATATAGAGTAGGAGCCAATTACGACCTTCGAATTGATTATTTTATTCAATTATCCGATTGATTCTGCCGAGACTGCGGTGCAAAGGTGTTGAATTCGATCTACTTAAAGCATCTGGTGGGTCAGGATTGCAGCGCAGCAGAGCATATTTGATCGTGGGTCTGGATCGGTTTTCTTCACAAACTTTGGTTTGTCAAGGCAGTGCAAGATCCGATTTAGAAGCTCCTGTCATTTTGTTCTTGAGCTCTGCATATCATTAGAGTTCTCCCAGTTTGTTATTGTTGTTATCTGAAGGTTTATTTTGTGGTGTTTTCGAATTGCTTCTACAATAATAATATATCATCTTCTCTATTTGATCTGGTAGGTCGGATCACAGGGAAGAACATATTTGATAGTGGGTCTGTCTCATTATAAAATCCCCTCACCTTCCTCAAAGTGATTCAAAATGAAAGGAAGCAAGGCCAACAAGATCCGCCAGATCGTGCGCCTGCGACAGATAGTGAAGAAATGGCAGCAGCTCGCCAGTGCCCACAAGGAAGCTCTTGCGGCCATTAATGGCGTCGGTTATGGAAACCTGAAACGAAAAAACTCGGCTGGTAATAATAACTGTCCCCATGATGTTCCCGCTGGATATTTGGCCGTTTATGTGGGAAAGGAGCTGAAACGGTTCATAATCCCGACGGCTTACTTGAATTATCCCGTTTTTAAGGCCTTGCTGGCGAAGGCCGAGGAGGAATTTGGTTTCAACCACAAGGGAGCCCTCACTCTTCCCTGCGACACTGTTGTTTTCGAGCATCTCACATGGATGTTGGCCAAGAATGACGAGATGACCCAGAGCATGAGCCTGGAGCAGCTCATCAGCTTCTATCGCCATGAGACCGAGTGTGGATCATCCGAGGCCAAAGTCATGTACTCCAATCAATTGGGTCTCCGAGCTTCTGCTCAGAAATCCTTTTGCTGATCCCTAAAAGTCCTACAAATCTGAAGCATATTTCATTGATTCGATTAACGATAGGGATTAATGCGTCCAAACTGCCTATAATATTAGAGTTGATTATACGAGTGTGCAAACTTGTAGGTATCTGCACGCTTGGAACAGTTTTTTTTTTAATAGCAGGCATGAGAAATCTGTAATTTGACATGATAACTGTCATAAACCCAATAATATCGAGAATTTGCAATGACCAAATGTATTTGGGACATCTGGTTGTATTTTTTTGTTTGGTTAATTCTATTCTAAATGCTTCACAGTTCTACCGTGGATATTGAATTTCCAGTTTGGTTGTTTCTGAATCTACGACCTGTTTCAGGTAACTTCGAGACTTCACGTTCTGCGTTAGTTGTAAATATCCCTTGGGATGTTATCGAGCACCAGCAACATATCCGGCACAAAATTGTCATAGATCCAAAAATAAAAGTGAAAAATATCAACAGAAAACGTGCAGACGATTATAAAATTTGATGATACCACTGATTATTCAGAACATGGAAAACAAAATTATCAGAGATTAAATTTTTAGTAAGTAAAAGTAAGATATTATCCAAAGAAAATGTGCACACGATTATAAAATTGGTGATTCCAATTGGTTTGTCCACTGATTCAGGCATTCAGAACATGGGACACTCAACCTAGCCTGCCCACTATCAATCAATCAACATAGATGATTGATTACATATCAAAGATAACTATCAGGATATAATCAAATTACTAATTGCAAAATAAATCAAAAGAACATTGAATAAAAAGGCCAAGAAGTAGAACTGTAATCCATAAGTCTTGTTACTGATATAATTGATTTTGTCAATGCATGCACCCCTCTCGGGTTGAACATTTGATGTATGACAAGAAAACCCATATTCTTAAACATTTATGCCCACTAACCCTTTCAAATATAACACATTTTAAAACACGTTTTTTTTTCCTTCATGTAATTAATAAAATTTAAACATAAATATTAAATAAAATTTATTTTATTTTTCTCATAATTTTTAAAATTATAACCATGTTTCATAATATTATAACCCCAATCTTTGGAGTTGCAATAAATCATAACCATGTTTCATAATATTATAACTCCAATCTCTGGAGTTGCAATAGAGACTTTAGTTGATATGATGAAAGCTTTCTCTTCTCTTCAAAGAAAATCTTAGAATATATTCTAAAGCTTATAGAAGGTTGTAGTAGAGGTAACACAACAAGGTGAGTAATACTTGTGTGGCGATGGGGACTTAAATGAATCTAAATCTAATTATTAATGTCATAAGATTATTAATTTATTGGTTCATCATCATAATTTCTTGTTTGGAAAATTGATTCCCACAATGTTATTGATGGGTCTTAAATGCAAAGAAGATGCCTAAAAACTTAAAATTCTAACCAAGATCAATCCATGATGGTCAACTAATATTGCTTATCATCTTGGAATATTTGTTAGCACTACATTTTAGCCATTTTTAGTTTGTATCCCAAAGAATAATTAAATATATCAAGAAATTCCATTATGTTGTCCATATAATCCTTTCCAAATTGGTTAGAAAGGAGTCATATACGAAGTGGCCCTAGGCAAGATGGATACCATTTGGATTAGGGTCATGAGTGCCTTTAAAGAGTCACTATGAAAATTTATGATGAAGGAGATAGCTCATAGCCTCCATAGCCATAATATATAGAGTTGGTGCCATTAGAAAACCTTGTTTCATAAACTTGAACATGTCAACTTCCTCTAACTTAAACAAGTTTACAAAGATGTAGGTAGTCACATATACAAACAAAATTTTCACTACTTGAAGGAAGAAATGACCAAATCTTAGGGATTTACACATTTCTAGGAGGAAAGACCATTCAACATAATCATATGCCTTCCCAAAATCAAATTGATGAAAAGAGATTCAACTTAGGCATAGAGTGCATTTAATGCCTTCTCGGCTAATAATGACATTGTCTAGGATAAAACAACATCTGATAAAAGTGGTTTTCTCTAGCTTGATGTTCTTGGGAAGGAGGTGTTTGATTCATAAATGATAAGAGCTTTTCCAAAAATCTTGTACAAGCACAAGATTTATTTTCAATCATATTTTTGACCCATACACATTGAAAAATAATTTCTTTTGGGATAGAATTTGTTACAAAATAACTTGTATGGAAAAAATCATTGGAAGATAATTTTGGCCTAATTTTTGTATTAAAATCAATGGTATGAAGGTGAAGTTTTTACCTACTTTGTCACGCCATTTCTCTGTTGAAAGGACCCTAGGTCCCTCCACCCAAGCTACTACAAACACAGTAGACCTATGATTCTGATACATTGGCATATCCAAAGAGAGCAAAGGAGATCTCTTGATAAGATAAGGGAGTTACATGAATGGATGGAAAGACATGTTTCCAGGTTTGAGGACCAGAATAACAAGGAATATTAAGGGGCTTGCAGATATGGAGGGGTTCAACCAACATTAGTTTGCATGCTTATCCATTCATTCATTATCTTTCTCCTTGGATTCATGCTCTATTTAAGTCATCTATAGTCAGTTAGAGACAACTGAGTATGGCTAAAAGCAGTTAGGTAACTAACCAAACCTGTAACTCAACTCGAAATTACGTGAAAATGTTTTTTTTTTAGCATTTAATGACATACATTACTGTTATAGCCCTAAAATGCCCTACTCTTGCATACATGGCATTGGCCCTCTTACTTTCATATTTTACCAAAGCACTGCAGATGAACTTTTCTTAAAAAACCATTTTTTAGAGCATGTACGCGCCCTACACCATTACATCCCACGTACATATGATTGTTGCATGCTAGAAAACCTGCATACATACACTTGCTGCACACTAAACAACCCGCATATACTTGCAAAAGTTGCAAAAATTAAAAAGTTGTAAGGAATTCAGTGAAATTCATGGGCTATTGGAGGTTTCCCAACCAATTCACCTGCTATAGCCCACCACCCAACCAAATAACCATCCTTTTGTCATATAAAAGGAGGTGTTGGGGTCTCATTTCACATCCAAGCATAAGAACAATGAAACTCTGCCCAATTTCACTTCCCTTCCTTGCCCAAGCTTTTGCTACCTTTTGTGAGATATTTCCTCAGCATTCCCTCATCAACCCCTTCTTCTTCCATTCAATCCATTCCCTTCCCTTGAGGTGATCAGAATATTGAGAGAAGAGGCCTATTCAAGGTGCACTTGGAACATTGTAAAGAGGAACCCATACCAGTTTTGTGGAACGGTGGCCGACACAGATTGCAAGTTTCAGTCTTTGTTTGATGAATAAAAGCATCTCTTTTCCTTGTCCCAAATGATGATGTTTTGTGTATTTTATTTGATTTATACATAACATTTGATATCTCACCCTAAATCATGAATATAAGTAGCATGCTTGTAGTCCTTGTTTTCCTAGTTTTGGATGCAGGTCAGCCTTGGGAGGGGACTTGCAGTCATTGGAACTACAGAGCTTGAGGATATCATCACCAGACGTGGGATAAAAGGTACAATTACCGACCTTCTCTCTTATTACTTTATTTTCATTCGTTTTGGTATGTTTGGGGTAGAGTAGAAACTAGATTGACTTTTAGATGGTCATTCGCTCTATCTATATCTTGAACCCTGGTATAGTTAAAGGGGGGATTTTCCCGCTAGCAGAACCGACAACCATACTGGGGATCTCTCTAGGGTTTTTTAGGGGGTTTTGGGTTGATTGATTGGTCTTTTGTTTTCCTTTCGAGTTTCAGTCAAGTTTACTGAGTCTTTCAAGGGGTTCTGGTCACATCCAAGGTGCATACCATCTTTCCCTACCATGTAAGTATTCCTTGTCTTTTTATTTTTGAAAAGACTCATAGGTGTACGCGCCCTGTTAAGGGTCAGCCTGCGCACATACACGCTCTGCACAATAGACAACCCGCGTACATACGCAGGCTGCTAATGCAACAACTAATGTCTATGTTTCATGAAAGTATTTTTAATAAAGAGAGAGTTTTCCTCTTTCTTGGAAGGAGTTCAGACTTCTCAGGGCTTTCTTGAATCAGCGAGAGTCTTTGTCTGTGGACATAGATTGGGTATAAGTCCCAATTTACTTGTTTCCTTAGTCTTCTTGTGTTTTCCCTAAAAAGTTTTTGAGAAAGCTATCAAGTTTTAGATTTGCCTTTTGATTTCTTGGTTGAATCCCTACGATCCGCAGTGGGCTTAGGGTCTTTATCAGTCTTGTTTTCAGTTTTATTTTTTTCATTTTTTCTTGCTTTGAAAAAACAAAAAAGTTTACTTCATTTTTTTCTTGTTAAAGCAATACGAAAAATAAAAAGAGAATTTATTTTATTGCATTCAATTTGGTAAATAAGTCAAGGTTGTTATTTGCAAAAAGAAAAAAGAGTCTTTATTTTCAACTTCTTCTTGATTTCCTGAAACATAAGTAGTTTGTAGTCAAACGAAAGCAAGTTTTAGGATTTCTTTATTTACAAGATCTTGAAATATCAGTTAGAAAAGTTGAATTTACAAAGAGTTAGTTACAAACTTTTCTTTTAAATTCGAAGTAATTTTTCTTTCAAGTGATTTAAATCTTTCCTCCTTATTTGTCTCTTTATAACACCATTAGTTTCACTATCATACCTTTTGAGTAAATCAAGCCCTAAAAATAATGCCTAATCTAAAATACATTATACTTTTCTGTTTGTAGGGTTCACAAACTAGTTTAAGGTTTTAGGGCCTTGAATTAGGTGTGAAGAGGAAACTCTTCAAGGCCACATTAAAATAACCACTGGAGTATGAGTTAGGGAGTGTTTTAAGTACAATGTCGTAAGAGTTTGCCGTGACCCCCCTCTAACATAGGGGATAAACATGAGGTCGCGTGAGGAAAGGAAGAGGAGACAACCCCTCCAAAGATGGACTAAATGTAGTGGGGATTGTATATTGAGGGTATTTCTCAGGAACAATATCGATCACATTTTCCTATGGATCTTCGTGAAACTCGAATCTGTTTGAGATCCTTAGTTTTCTTCCAGAACATTTTCTTTCGATACCCTTGAAGGGCTTCAAAATTGTTATCCTTCTCATTACAATCTGTCCGACTGTCGACTGTACCCTCCTGGTGACCGACTGCGAGATGGAAACCTAGTTGCCCATATTTTATGGACTTACACAGGTGACTGCGGGGGTATACTGTGGTAACTAGGGAAGACGTTGGATCACACTTCGCAGAGTATACCCTGAGGGTTCTTCCATGTTCGAGTTGCACTTGCACCAGTTAGTTTCTCTAGTGTCGATTGACATAACTGTCCTTCCCACTAGTTAGTCGTCTGCTTGATTTTCCTTTAGAAACTTTTAGTGTGTGCTCTGTGCTCCCTAGTTTTCCATTGTGAGTTAGTCAGTCATTTCATTGGGTCTCTAACCTAAGGTGGTAGACCTCCCACTCTGTCAGTCGTGAGGACTTTTCGTTCTTTTTCTTAGAAACGTGGACCCGCCTCTTTATAGGCATTGTTTTTTATAACACTGGTTCGTCGGAGTCAGTGTGTGAGACTTTTACGAACTTGAACGATCCCACAAGGGGAGAACTTGTGCATAAGATAGTCATGGCTAAATTTCCTGATGATACCAACCAAGGAACCCCTTCAAAAGGGGATTCTTTTGCTTTTCCTTTTTTTAGAAACATTGGTGTCCCTTTGATGGACACTTTGTACATTCCTGGGTTGAATGTGGGAATACCGGTTTGGTTGGGTACCATTCCAAATGTCCTGAACACTCTTGATGCTTCTCAGTTAAGAACCTTATGGCATGGGCATCATGTTGATGTTCCTTTGTCAGCAAAGTCTTCTCCTCCTCCTTCTTCCTTCCCTGGTAAAAGTATAACTACTATTAACCGGAAGTATAAACAAAATAGAAAGAGAAAGAATAGGAAGAAGAAATCACCAACCTCTGCGAGTCATATTGGGGATAGGTCATCAACCTCTGCAAGTCATGTTGAATACCAACACCCAGCCTTTGCAAGTCATGCTGGGGGCATGGAGCTAGTCCCTGGAATTCATACTAGAGTTCAACAACTAACCTTTGCTAGTCATGTTGGAGAGTTGTCAACAACCGATTTGAGTCATGTTGGAGGAAATCACCCAACCTCTGTAAGTCATGCAGGGGGGGAAATTCCAGTCACTGTTAGTCATACTGGTAATAGGTCTGTAGCCTTTGCGATTCATGTTATCGACTAATCACCAACCTCTGCAAGTCATGTTGGAGATGTGAAACCAACTACTGCTAGTAGTGCTGGGGGAATTGATTTCATTGAGAAACCTAGACGAATAAGACGTAAGCCTAAGTTTCCTTGTAAGCTTTTCAAGGGGGATCACCTTACTCATATGTGCCCTAACATACTAGAGGTACAAATATTGTGGTCCCTGTCTGTAATCTCTTTTGATTCTGAGTCTTCTGATGTTTCCTCATAGCCTTTTCAGCTAGTGGTTGAAAAAGTGGTCGTGCCAATGCAATATTCGGTCGATCCCACTTCCCTTTTGGGGGGTGATGTGCCTTTAAACCATGTTCTCTCACAACCTATTCAACCGGTGGTTGAGAAAGTGGTCACGCCAATGCAATCTTCAGTTGATCCCACTCTTCTCTTAGAGAATGTCGAGTCTACCAAAGTGGTCATGCTGATGAAATCTTCAACTTATCCCAGTCTTCTATTGGAGAGTGATGTGTCTACCAACTATGTTTTTAGCATTTCCAATTTAGTACTTTCAGAACAAGGGGGCATTCTGCTCACTTCGAGGACACCCCCTCCAAGCCCTAGGATGGTTTCCTTTGATTGGAATGACCTTGTTGAGCCTCGTATTCCTTCTTATGCACACTTTCAAATAAGAGTTGAAGTTAATTCAAATAAAATTTACCGATGTATTGTAGATGAAATAGCCTCCGCAAGTATTTTATCCTCCTCGGCTTAGCAAGCTTTAGGTTCTCCCGAGCTTGTGTCTGCATCACATGAACTGTTGGATTTTGATAGACTTCCTAGTGAATATTTGGGGGTTCTTCCTCAGTTTCCTGTCTTGTTAGGTGGGAAGAATGTCCTTATCGATGTTATAGTGGTGCAAGGCCCGTTAGATTTCAATATGCTTCTCGAGCATGATTATGTATATGCTATGAACATTGTGGTGTCTACGCTCTTCCGAGTGATGCATTTCCCTCACAATGGAAGCATTGTCACTATCGATCAACTAGAATATGATAATAACCATCCTAATTTGACGTTAGTTCATGCTACCCCTTTATATGTTCCTAGTATCCATGTAGATTGTACCCCACCACAGATAAATTATGTGGCATCTTATCCTCAGTGTTCAATTTCTCCTTCTTGAGACTTGGTCTCAACAATTGATCCATTGGTTTATTCAATGGGGGAATGGGAGCCCTTGCTTCCCCCTCTTGGTCTAAGTGATATTGAGTCTCCTTTTGAGTCCAATCTCACTGTTTGTAGATCCTCAAGCCCTCATGCTTGTGATTCTTAACTGATAGAATCTATCAGTCCTGGCCAGAACCTTCATCATCATATGGAATATGGTCAGTTTACCTCTCCCTTTGGGAGTGTTGAGCCTCCTCATTCATGTAATTTATTGGATTTTGAATTGCCTTCGGATGAGGCTATCCTTGAAGCCATGACTACGGTTTCTATACCATGGGAATACTTACACCGTGGTTTGTTTTTTCTTCCCTTTTGGGAGACTTTCCAGGTTGACTATCGAAGAGACTCTTGTTCAAATCCTAGCAGCGAGCTCTACCTGAAATACTACCATGCATGAGTCGTAAGGCTATGCAGTACCTTGTACATATTGTATAGTTTAGGTTTGTTGTTTTCAAGTTTTGTATTCAGTAGAACTTCTTATTTTACGAAGTTTTTATATATATTAGATTTATTAACTTCTGGATGAGTGTTATTGGCCTTATATACATGATCTTAGAGACATTGTTTTTGACATTTGTTCATCGTATCGATCAATTCTGACAGGTATTGACCTTGAAACTGGCATATAGATTAGGTTTTTCCCTACTTGCATTTTCATATTATCCATTTCCTGGTTGATTTGGCCTTAGGATCGACCTCACTGAAGTGTGACACATAACCTTCTCAACTGCTTTATAAGTGTCGTAATTAGGTGGTAGAGCCTACCTCTACATGGATGCCCTGGGTAGATCCTTTGCTGCATTTTGGCATCCATGCTATCGGTTTTGACTATAGGCTTAGGATTCCTTGTTAGTCCTGTCATGATTACATATTGAAGCCTCATTATTTTGTTAATCATCATTCTTGGCCTTACCCTCGAGACTCCCTAATGAGAACGTTTTTTTTCTTTCAAGCTTGCTTTGAAATTCAAAAGCAACATCCAACAAGACTGTATTTATTCTTTTCGATATCACCTAGATTAACTTAGAAAAGCATCCCCCTAGAGTCTTCTTTAAGCCCTTTTCAAACTCTCTAAAACTGAAAATATTGCCAAGCGATCTTGTTTCCCTTCACACTCTCAAAAATCATATTTGAAGGCACATATGTCCGACAGTAGTTTACCCCTTTTTCGGTCCGGATGATTAATTTTATGAATAAAGGTATGCTCTAGGAACTTCAGTTCGCTAGAGGAGTATTATCAAGCGTAAGTTTAACCCTTTTTCAGGCCCGAGGGACTAAATCTTTGAAAAAGGAACATTTTCATTGGTTTTGGTTTATCACCTTTTTCGGGCCTTGGAGATTACTTACGAAAAAGGAACCCCCTCAGAGTCCATAGTTAAGATCTTTTTAGACTCCCTAAAATTGAAAAGATCATCGAGTGACCTTGTTCCTTCACATTAATTAAATTGGTCCAGAAGAACATCTACTGGCATGAGTTTAACCCTTGTTCCAGCATGTAGATAATAGTGGAAAAAGGTACGCCTCGAGAGATTCATCTCGCTGGGAGAGTTCTCCTCAGTTACTTTTATACTTTTTCGGGCTAAGGAGACTAAACTCAGAAAAAGGATGTGAGTCCATAGTTAATCTCTTTTCAGACTCCTTAAAATTGAGAAGATTTTCGAGTGATCTTCTCTTTGTCACACTCATTAAAATGGTTTTGAATAGATGTCTTTTCAGTGCAATTTTATCCCTTTTTCGAATCGACTAAACTATCTCTGAAAAAGGTACTCCCTCGAGTCTTCTTTTATGTTTTTTCAGACTCTCTAAATGTGAAAAAACTACCGATCTTACCTTCTCTGGGTTCGTAAAAATTACATGAAAGGGGTCTCATTGTGTCTTTCTTAATCGCATTTGCGGGTCTCATCTTTGCATCTTTTGGCTAATGCCGACTCCATGTTTCTCTCAACTAAAACTTTGAAGAATTCCTTATATGCAAGCCTTGTAGCATTTCTTGCCTCTACGACTTGACACCTTGACCCATGGAGGAATTTTCCCCAAGTGTCCTTTTCTTGCACATGTCTCCTTTCTCTGAGCATTAGTATGTTCCATGCACTTGGAACTAGTATGATTTCTTGCAACACTAGTTCCTCCTTTGTAACGTAACATTCTTTTATTCTTTTTCAAGATCTTAAAAATTTGAAAAATACAAAAAAATTAAATATTCCAAAAAGAGGGGATGAGAAATATTCATTTTTTTTTTTTGTAGCATAGAGAGTCGCCCTTGGACAAAGCACATACTTCCATTTGTTCATCAAACATTGGGATCTAGTATGACCTTAGGAAGTTGTTCTTGCTACATATAGTTGTGTCCTCCTCCATTTGGTCACTCTTCCAAACACATGGAGGGTTTGCATTGCCTCCTGCATCAAAAACTTATGTCAATGTCATGCTGCTTGAGTCTGATCATCTTTCATTCTTTTTTCGAAGGGAAGTTTCACTCAACCTGAGTCGTCCTTTCTACAGTTTGTCTCTTGACCTTTCATGATTCATCCATCCCGAGAGTCTAGCCAAGTCCAGATTCGAAATCGACGAAGTTCTCTGCCTAATCATAGAGATCCTCATGTCTTTTCCCGACGAGTTGTCGAAGACCTCAAGATAGTGAGTTATACACTCCCACAGTACTCCTACCTGAGTTTTGAAGATCTTGAAGTTTTTGCTCAAGCTATGAAGACCTCATCTCTAGTCACAGGCAACACTAGCTTCTTGAAGATGGATACTATATTCATATATCTTCGATTGATTTTGAGATGTAGATCTACTGTGTTTTAATCACGGCTACAGTTTATATAGTTATATGACATGGATATACAATGTATTTTATTGGAAGACATGATTTAGGTCATCCTGAGCATGGGTATTCCCACCTCAGAGAGACAATTATTGTTTTTCAGATGGCACCTCCTGAACTCTGGTCCTTAGCTCACTCGATTTTGTACATTGGTGAAGATATTGTAATGTATTTCGGCCATCAGTTTCTATTCTGACCTCACACATTAGGGGGCATTTTTTATAGCCCTAAAATTACCTACTCTTTCATACATGGCATTGGCCTTCTTACTTGCATATTTTGCCAAAGCATCGTTGAGGAGATTTTCTTAAAAAACCACTTTTTAGAGCATGTACGTGCCCTAGACCATTACAAACCACATACATATGCTTGCTGCATGCTATACATCCCACGTACATATGATTTCCGCACACTAAACAACTTGCGCATGCTTGCAAAAGTTGAAAAAAATAAAAAGTTGTAAGGAATTCGGTGAAATTCACGGGTTATTGGAGGTTTCCCAACCAATTCACTTGTTATAGCCCATCACCCAACCAAATAACCATCCTTTTGTCATATAAAAGGAGGTGTTGGGGTCTCATTTCACATCCAAGCATAAGAACAATGAAACTCTTCCCAATTTCACTTTCCTTCCTTGCCCAAGATTTTTCTACCTTTTGTGAGATATTGCCTCAACATTCCCTCATCAACCCCTTCTTATTCCATTCAATCCATTCCCTTCCCTTGAGGTGATCATAAGATTGAGAGAAAAGGCCTATTCAAGGTGCACTTGGAGAATTGTAAAGAGGAGCCCAGACCAGGTTTGTGGAATGATGGCTGACACAGATTGTAAGTTTCAGTCTTTGTTTGATGAATAAAAGAATCTCTTTTCCCTGTCCCAAATGATGATGTTTTGTGTATTTTATTTGATTTATAAATAGAATTTGATATCTAACCCTAAATCATGAATAGAAGTAGCATGATTGTAGTCCTTGTTTGCCTAGTTTTGGATGCAGGTCAGCCTTGGGAGGAGACTTGCAGTTGTTGGAACTACAGAGCTTGAGGAGATCATTACCAGACGTGTGATAAAAGGTACAGCTACAGACCTTCTCTCTTATTTCTTTCTTTTCATTCATTTTGGTATGTTTGGGGTAGATTAGAAACTATATTGACTTTTATACGGTCATTCGCTATGTCTATATATTAAACCATGGTATAGTTAAAGGGGGGATTTTCTCTCTAGCAATGAATTTCCTTTGAGAAACCTGCGTATAAGCGTGTTGTATAACTATTAGGGCACGTACAATTTCAAAAAAAGTTATTTTTAGATAATTTCCAAAGGAGGCATGGGGAAAAGGTGTTTACAAGTAGGATAGGGACAAGGCCAACAAAGTCATTAATGCTTCAATGGTGGAAATTGACGCTATAACAAATGCCCCCTAATGTGTGAGTTCAAAAGAGAAATTGATTAACAAAATACATTATAAGTCCTCAGAATGAATAAGCAATAAGCCAGGGTGAAGGTTGCCAGAATTTGATCTAATAACAACAACCAATGATAGAAACAAATTAGAATACTCTATTCTTGAGGCACACATACCCATGCTCAGGTGTGATGACAAGCATGGCCGCCAATCAAGTACAATACAGATCCATGAAAAATGTATATATAAAAAAGAAGTGATCATGGACACGAAAAATATACACATTGGATCCATTCCAAAAGGAGATCGTAGCCATGAAAGAGATACATAGTGGATCTATGTCTAAAAACCAGTGAAGGACATCTGAAGACAAGAGTTGAATAATTGATCTTGTTAGCACTCTGTAAATTTTTTCTGGCTGATAGACAAACGACAGAGGTAATTGTTTCAACCTACTTTACAACTAGATACTAGCATGCTCATCTCAGAGAGGGCTCTCTCGTGTTACTTGATGTTTCTTTGGAAACCAATGGCTAGATTTAGTTTGTTTTGGGTTTTTTTTATAAATTTGTTGGCAAGGAAGGGGAGAGGGACACCTAGGGCTATGGAGTCAAAATTCTGAAAGTGAATGAAAAAAATGGCCGGCCAGTAGAACTCTCTAGAGGATAAAGGCTAAATGAGGTGATGAATCTAAGTTATAAATTGTATTTAAGCAGAGTGTAAGAAGAAGGCGAAAAAAAGTAACTGCATCAGAGCATTACTGAAATGAATTCTGAATTAGTTGAGAAGAAAATTACACAGTTTAAATCGCTTAAGCTGAGAACATCACAAGATGAATTCTGAGCTTTTAACTATCCAATTTAAACAGAAGAAAATGCAAATGGAATTAAATAACACAGAAAATACATACAAGGAGAAGAGACAAAACTCATATCACCACCATTAGAATCTTTTCATTGAGACTTCAAAATCTTCTACATATGTATTCAATTCAGCTCCAGAAATTTACAATTGAGTTCAGAAAACAACTAGAAGGCGCCCTTGCACTTATGCCAACATTAATACATTCATAAATTCTAGAATTTATACAATTCGAGTTTCTTTCAATTAGAAACCGATTACAATAGATCAACTGAAACGTTTCATCTTCTAGAATTGACTATAATAATTACATCTGACAGTTTCGGTATGGGAACCGATTACAATGATTGATAAAAAAAAAATGTTTCATGCACCCGCAGTCGATTCCTCTGACCATTAAGCTTCCATCTTCATCATTTGTCCTGTTTGGTCCTCTGCCGGATCTGCCATTTTGGTGACACTTGGAGGCTATTTGCTGGTTCTTGGGAAATTGCACTTTGTCTTGCCCCGCTGCACTATCTCCTTCTACCGCAAGTCAGAAGGTATCTCGTAGTCCATCATTTCCTTGATTAGTATTTCCAAGTCAATGAAAGAGGCATAAATCATGGTTGGCAACCCGATATTCACTGTCTTGAACTGATTCAAGATCTCAAAATCTGTGGTCAAATACTCCACCAAGTTTGTTCCCTTCAAGTTTTCCTCCAGGTTTTCAAACTTGGAGTGATCCATTTTGCATTGGGCGAGGTGAGAGTTGTATTCTTCTTGATCATACAATTTTCCTTTGCCATCCCAAAATGGTGGGAGGCCTTTGATGAACAACTCTTCAAACATATCCTTAAATTCCTATATACTCTGCTCCATCTGTATGGCCTTGGTATGGACTGATTTCAACAGGTTATGCTTGGCGATGACCCTCCTAGCCCATATGATCAATGTGGTCATGTATTTGACCCCAATGGTCTGAAGTTCAACGGTGGGGATGGAATTCATCATATTTATAGCGTTTTGGGCCCACTCTGAGGGTTTCTTTGCCAGTGTCTCATTCACAACAGTGCACTTGCTTGTGGCTGTGATGGCCATGCTATCCTTGTCATTTATGAAATTTAGGTACCCCCTCAACTTAGAAGCCTTGGAAGCAATGGAGTCTCAGATGACGTGTTTGGCTCCAAAGTCCTTTTCCTTTCAACCTTGTCTTCAACTTGTCTACTCTTTCATGCAAATCTTGATTTTCTTTCTGGAACTGGGCCATCTTCTCATCTTTTATTTTCATTTCTTGTTGTAGCTTTTCTATATCTCCCTTAAGGATTTTGATTTTTCCTTCCTTCAGGATAACTTGTGACATAGCCTAAACAAGTCCTTAAGTGTTTAACCCAGTTTTTGTAGTACAAGGTACATGTACAACCATGTTTGATACTCCTGCTTGTCCTTGTGACCAATTCACCTTTTCTTTCTCCAGCTGCAATACTTTGGCATTGTAATTCAATGCTTCCTGTCGAAATGCCTCTTTCTCTTGTTCTAGAGCAACCAACTCTATTGTTTGTGGTAGACATTTTTAGTTTTTTCTTCATGCTTTGAATCATCTTTTCTTTCTCTTCTAAGGAAGCTTTCACTCCCGAGGGCCTTCAGACTCTAATCTCTTGACTTGAGTCTGCCAAGCTTTGTTGGATGCTTTCTCTTATCTCAATTGTCCCTCCATCTTAAGTGCATGATTTGTTATCCTTGAAATCTTCAAGCTCAGACCCAAGTAGTTTGAATACAACATGTCACTGGTGTTTTTGTGGAATTTCACCTTGTCTAGGGCACTGATTTTTTTATAATGCAACTTAACCTCAAAAACCTTATCCTCATATGCAAGTGCATTGTTGAGTGTCTTCTTCTCTATATCCCTGGCTATGAACATAGAATAATTGTGCTGAGAAATATTTTCTACCTTATGTATCAACTCTCTTATTTCACTCTTGGCCAAGCTTCCTTTCACAGAATATTGCTTTGCCAAATCTACTTTAGATTAATAGACTTCTCTAGGTGCTTTATCAAAAATGTGTTTTTTGCTACTGAAATCTCTTGAGATGCTTTCACCTTGGGGCATGATCCTTTTACCAGTTTCCTCCTTACTGGTGCCACTCTCCACCATATCCATACTTACTTTCTCTTTAGGATCTTCTTCCTCCAGATCTACTATCTGTGGGGACTGTGTGATATTTATTTTCTTTGGAGCAGTCTACTGACTACTTGGGCCTAGGGCCTCTGAACTGCTTCTCTTGGTATAGGCACTTACTATGGGAACTTTGAGTACCATCTTCTAAGGATTCTTCTGTGTCTGAGTCTACTATAGGGTTGGACCTACTTGTTGAGTTTGAGCAGGCTACAAGATGGCTTCCATATCAACATAGGTTTCTAAATTTGCCAATTTTTCAAAACCTTCAACATAATCATGCTCATAAGGGGCTTGTTTGTTCATCAATATTATTTTAGATATGACCTGATGTGGATCATATCTTTTCCCTTGTAGCTGTGAAAATCCAAACTCCTTGATTTTGGCCTAGATCTGAGATAAGAAGGATCTAGTTTTCACAACAAAGGGTCCTATGATGAAAGGAAATTTCAGGTTGGATTCCTTGTCAAGTTTCAAAAAATTTTCTGTCTCTGAGATGATTCTCTTCCTGATGAACTCCAGGGAAAATACTCCGGGTGTCAAAAAAATAGGCGTAAGGTAAGGGGCCTCTTGAAAACCATATACCCAAATTACAATAGAGTGCATGGACATCACCCAATCTCCCACTCTGTTTTCTAGATTTGGCTGCAAATATATTTTCATGTCCTCCAGGACTCTTGGCAGGCTGGTGTCTAAGATCAGGCTATGAACTCTGAACATGATCTTGTTTATGAAAATGAGCATTGTGATTCTCTTGCATTCAGTTGAGATGAATGCATCTTCAGGGAAATCTTTCTTGTTTGTCCCCAGGAACATCTTTAGAAATTGTGTGTAATACCTGAAGTGCCTTAGTGACTATAAATTCACTAGTTGTTTGTGTACATTATCAACTATGAATCCTTCAGAATTGATATTGACCGACTGACTAGACTTTGACTGGAAAAAAGTTAACAGAAAACCTAACATGACCTCAACTATATATTTTTCATTATCTAAACCTAAAATCTGATTGAGTATGGAACATGACCACTGTATTTCAATAACCATGACATTTACATTCATTGGCAAGGACAAGCTCTCAGAATAATGCTCAGGTTTGAAAATTGTTTGCAAAAATAGGTTTTTGACCTCGGGGGGACATTCCCTGTAAACAGTAAGTAGATTTTCTTCCTCGAAGGGTTCATATGTTGCGGAGGGAGACTCTAGTATGCCGAGGGTATATCAAATTGATGAGCTATCTACTCTACACAGGACCTCCGACCCTAATTTATTTAACACAACCTTCTCTTCCTATGAGTATTGTTCTGCGCACAATCTATGAATTATGGGAAAGGAATTGCGACTTCAACGATGTAAGGGACTATGGAGGCATGGAATGCTTCGAGAAAGGGTATCTGTCTTCATATATTATTTGAAAAATTGGCTCTGGACATGGAGACGGGTGAGACAGTTATTTCAGTGTCGAACACATTAGACTCTATGTCAATTAGGGCTTCCTCGTTTGGCGGGGGATCTTGCTCTGTTATAGACAAAATGATAGGGTCCATGGCGGCAATGAAAAATACCCTCGAATGGGTGGAAGATGCGTGAGTCTGGTGCATTGTTGAGCTACAGTTCGAATGGAGTGGTTGCGCCAATTTCAAACGTTCTAGTGATTTGAAAAATTACAAAATAATGACAAGGGTCCACCTCTTTATATACACCCGATTTCAGGAACGAGACAAACTGGTTTGGTATAGACTGATTTTCACCCTGAAATGCATCCAGTGGCGCCACATGTTCCCAAGATGAAACCATGGTATTATTTTCGACCCGCTTTCAAGAATTAACCTCCGTGCTAGTTCTCAACCCAAAACGATCCCTAACCATTGATCTGCGACGCTTATGATCTATGGCCTGCCGAGTCCCATCAACTCTACACTTCCACTAGACTTAGACTCCTTCCACTAGATATGGCCCCGTCCTCCAGTATATAATGCCTCTAGATCATTTTAGCCTCTCGCTAAGTCCTGAAACTTGGATTCCATATAAAAAATTGTTATAGTGATAACATGGGCTCCAACTGAGGATGCTATCCTCCCCGCAAGGTAGCAAAGAATGGTAGAAAAAGTGCCTACCCATTGGGTTGTGATTTATTTTTTCAATCTGAATCTATCAAACTTTATTCAAGAATCCAAAATCTACCCAACATAAATCAGTGCCTTCACCTCGGGCTTCAGCCATGCTTCTTTTATTTCAATTTCTTCATGCAAAAAATGAAAATGATTATTTACAATGAATGAAAGGGGTGATGATTGTTTTAAAAAATTTAATGTTTGAGGAACCTTCCATTCATAGGACCTCCTCCAACGATGTCCCCATTATTTTCCTGTATCAGATATGCATTGTTTCCATGGTATGCTACAATTTTGAACGGTCCCAACCATAGATGGTCAAATTTCCCATGATTTCCCTTATCTTCATTTCTGGCATCCCATATCAATACTAAGTCTCCCACTTTGAAATTATTGGTATGTCTGTCAAAATGTTTCTTGATCTTGTCTTGGTGTAGCTGAGCATTATTAAAGGTCTTTTGTCTGGTTTGTTGTACATTGATTAGTTCATCTTTTCTTCTTCGAGTGGCATCTGTCTCAACATCCTGTTCCTGTAACAACCTCATCACTGGTAGCCCCAATGTAGTAGGAAAGATTTCCTCTATTCCATAAACAATCTGAAAAGGTGAAGTAACAATAGATCTCTTTGGGGTGATTCTGTCAGCCCACAGTGCATGGATGAGCTTCTTGTGCCAATCTTTTTTATTCTCTTGCAGCAACCTCTTTATAATTCTGATCAAGCTCTTGTTTGATGACTCAACCAACCCGTTGCCTTGAGGGTAGTAAGAAGTGGAGTGGCCAAGAGCTATGTTGTAGTCACTGCAAAATTTCTCCATATTTTTATACTTAAATGTTGCTGCGTTGTTTGTGATGATTTTTATTGGACATCCGAACTTGGACAAAATATTGTATTCCAAAAACTGGATGATAACAACATTTGTGGCCTGCCTGGTAGGAACTGCCTCAATCCACTTAGTGAAGTAATATGTTGCTGTCAAAATCCACTTGTGCTGATATGAGGACTGTGGATGTATTTCTCCTATAAAATCAAGGCCCCACTATTTGAAAGGTGCTTCAATAGAGATGGGCTTCAAAGGCAGAGGCTGCAATTTTCGTTTCCCATAAAAAATCTGACATTCATGACATCTTGAAACTTCTTTATAGACATAAAAAAAACTGTTAGGCCAATAAAACCCAGCCCTCAGAATATTGTGCACAATGGTTTTCCAATAATGGGGGCCTCCATAGTCACCCTTATGGAAATCTCTGATGGTCTCCTCTGCTTCTTCTTCCAACAAACAACTCAACGAAATTCCCCCTAGATCCTTCCAATATAGAGATTGATTTACCATACAAAACTTTGTTTCTTTCATATTTAAGAATATGGCCTTTGTCTTACTCAATTTAGGAGGAGCCTGCAAATTTCTCAACACATAAATGATATCTGCATACCATGGGGAATCGAGGAATTTTTTGGATATCTGAGGAGCTCTCTCTTCCTCTGCACCTGTTGACAATTCAACAATGAAATTTATTCCTAAGAGTTCACAATTGGTTTGTGCCATCAGCTTTGCAAGCCCCTGTCCCTTGATCAACTTTGTAGGTTTGATCTCAAGGTCATATTCTAACAGCACGACTATCCATTTACCCCTTTTTCCTTTAGGATCAGACTAGGTTAAGATGTCTTTCACAGAACTACTGGGCACATAAGTAGTATGGGAATGCAATATGTAAACTCTGAACTCTTTCAAGGCCTTGAATAGTGCATATGCTTGCTTCTCCATGATATCGTACTTCAAGGGGGCATCCCTTAATGTCTTTCTGTAATATGCTATGGGCTTCTCAAAATTCTGCTCATTTTTCTGTAGTAAAACACCAACAATTGTGTGCTCTGAGGAAAAAGAGAACAATATGAAGTTCTTTTCAAAATTAGGATTGGCTAGTACTAGAGGCTTGGTCAATGCCACTTTAATGTCTTCGAAGGGTTTTCTGGCTTCTGGGGTCCACTTTATTTTATTTCCTTTCTTGAGCATGTTAGTAATATACTTTATGATTTCAGCCAAGTTAGGGATAAACCTTCTCAGAAAATATACTTTTTCCAGGAAAGATTGTACCTCCTTTTTACTTCTGGGTATGACAATTTTTAAGATTCACTCAACTATGCTAGGATCCACCTTTATCCCCTCTTTTTAAATAAGGTGACCCAACAACTTTCCTTCTTCCATGGAGAAATTTGACTTCTTGGGGTTAAACGAGATACAAAAATTTCTACACTTCTGAAATGCCCTTCTTAGATGCTTGAGGTGTTCTTCATATGAAACATAATACACAATAATATCATCTAGGTAGATAAAAATGAATTTTTATTTCTCATCAGCAAAATCTATGTCCATAGCTCTTTGAAATGTTTCCCTTGCATTCATCATCCCAAAAGGAATTTTGGCATATATGAATGTACCCCATGGTGTTGTGAATGTTGTCTTTTCTTGATCATTTGGTTGCACCATAATCTGATTGTATCCAGAGAAACCATCCAACATTGACATTTTCTAATAACCTACCACCTCTTGTATAATGTGATCCATATTAGGCAGTGGGTAGTTTTCCTTTAGAGACATCCTCTTCAGATTTCTAAAATCCACACACAACCTAATTTATCCACTCTTTTTTTAGACTGGCACTAGATTTTCCACCCATTTAGAAAACCTCAAGGATACTATGATATTGGATTCAAATAGATTCTTTACTTCTTTCTCAATCAAGGGAAGCAACAAAGGGTTTATCCTTCTTAATTTCTATTTTAAAGGCTTTTGATCTTATTTGATTGGGATCACATGCTGAATTATGCTAGTGTCATAAAATTTCAAATCTTCATAGCTCTAGGAAAAAACATCAGGGAACTCTTTCATTAATTTGATATATCTCTCCTTGACTTCAGGGCTGAGTGTTGTGGACAACTTAATGATCTTGGGATCCTCTAGAGTCCCAATATTTCAATCTTCCACATCCCCTTCATTTACTGTAACTTTTGGACTTCTGGCCACATCATTATTATCAAAGAGTTTCTCGAATGGGACCAGACCCTTGGGAATGATGTTGCTCTTCAACTGAACTATATCTCTGCCTACAATCTGATTGTCAAAGTAACCATCCTTTGTGAAAGCAGCTACATCTAGTTCTTCATCACAGTATTCTTCATCAATGTTCAAATTTTCAAATCCATTCTCTAGTTTGAGGA
This sequence comes from Picea mariana, assembly GCA_032191745.1. NCBI lineage: Eukaryota > Viridiplantae > Streptophyta > Pinopsida > Pinales > Pinaceae > Picea > Picea mariana. The sequence continues at coordinate 28,373 of JASDQU010882718.1, forward strand.
AACTTTCTATTTCCTTATCATATTCAAAAACTTGCCAGTACTTAATATTATCAGGCACTGTTGGTTTATGCTTAATCTTGACCTCATATCCCTTGCTAGGAAAGATTGTAATTTTAAAAATTGAAGTTGAGGTGGCAAGGGAATCAACAATCCAATTCTGCCCTCTTGGAATTGCTGAGAGGCTATATTCTGAAAATCCTTCAAGCAGGTCAAGCACTGTATTCCTGTATTCTCTTAATCTGGGGTGTTTGGATTGATATATTCCATTCACCTGGTTTATGATCAAATCATAATCCCCATGAAAAACTATCTTCTTAGCACCCATTTCCTTTAAATCCTCCAGTCCTAATACCAATGCTTCATATTCAACCATATTGTTTGTGCAATCAAAATCTAGCTTATAAGAGTACAATTTTGTAGCCAATCTGGGGGGGTTAATCCACACACTAGATCCCACCCCTTCTCTACTAACAACTCCATAAAATCTCATGCTCCACATCTCATTTTCTGCACTATCCCGTTGCTATGAAAACTTCTCAATCTGCTGATCATATCTATCTTTGTCAGCCATATAAATTTCTGGCCCTTTTTCTTCAAAACACAGATCATTGAAGAAAATAGAAGACCCCAACTCAGTTTCCACAGAGTAGATGGGATGATTAATCGGTTGTGACTTGTTTCTAACCATGTATTTGAGCAAAAGCTCTCTGTACAACCTCCTATCTTGACCAAAGACAGGGATGGTGGTGTATGACATGTCCATCTGGAGAGTTCCCTTCAATTTTGCAGCCCATGACTTGGACAACAACATGCCAAACTTGGGAGGAATATCAACAACTACTACATCCATGACCATATTCTTTGCTAGAATTTGAGCTAAAGACACCACTAGATATTTGATAAGACCTAGGCATTTCACCTTCCTTGAATCAAAAGATAACGGGTCTTTGTAAGGCCTTGTGATATCCAGACCCAATTGGTCCATGAACACCTTGGGCATTAGGTTATGGGATGCTCTTGAATCCAACATGGCATTGTGCAGAGTCATATCATGGATTTTCAGACTAACATAGAAAGGGGGGACTTCTTGAGCATCACTATTTTCCTTTACACGTGGGCCAAATAAGATGGTTGGGTGATCATATTGTATGTTCAAAGTGTCAAAAGTTTGTTCCATCGTAAGCATATTGATGATCTTATTTCTATATTGACTATTTTTTTATCAATTCATTAAATGTTACATAAATTTTAATCTTGGCCATATCACTCTCAGAATTAAAGGAGGATGAGGTTTTCTCTACCTCTTTGGTGACTATCTCCTTTCTTGTTTCAGGTACCTTCTTTTGGGGTTCTTCTTTCTGCTTTCCTTTGTCCATAAGATCTTTTGCAGCATAGTCTTTGTTGGGCTGGCTTGAAGAGGGTATGTTACTCTGAGCTTCTTTGGTGGGGTTTCCCTTTGGAGGATTTCCCTTTAGGGTGTTGGTAGAAAATTTCTGATTTCGAAGATTATATTGTCTTTGGAATTTCATGATGGAGTTCTGCAACCCTGTTTGGCAATCTTCCACTTCTACTGATAACCTGTCATCATTTTACTGCATGAAAATTTCATTAGTATCCATGAACTGGTCATGCTCTTCTTTAGTCAAGAATACCTCTGTCTCATCTCCATCACAACAATGCATGTTGTCTCAAAAGTTGTCATCATAATTCTTGTTTAAATAGTTATTTTGAAAAGGAGGTCTTATTTGTTGACCCCCCTAGTTTCCCTGATTTCTCTGATCCCCTTGATTTATTTGGTCTCTTTGTCTGATTTATGGGATTGCTTGCCTTCTCTAATTTCTGGGTGGGCCATCATCTTGTTCTCGGGTGATAGGATTATTATCTAAAGCCATTATTTCCATCATTTTTTCCATAGTTTTCATCATCATTTTAAACCTTTCTTCTGATGTTTGTGAGGTCGAAGGTTGTGCCTTATCTTGAAATTTTTTCATGTCCCTGTCAGAGTCATCTTTGATCTTCCCTGAGTCCATTAGGTTCACTTATAGTTCTATTTCATCGTTCATCATGTCATCTAATGAGGTGGATCTTCTTTCCCTCAACAATAAAGAGAAATCACTTTCAAAGGAATCATCATATCTGAGTTGAGCAGCTTTAGGGGGGGGGGTGGTTTACCTCAGTAGGAATCATATTATAGACCTTTACAAATCTAGCTGAAAACTCCTGCACTATTTCATTAGGTGACCTCCTCATGTTATTATATTGGGTTAACAACTGCAGGGGGTTTTTCTTGTCACCCCACTTGGTGAGACCATTGGTTTCAAAGGCTTCAAAATTTATGATATTGGCTGCTGGGAGAGATTTGAACCACTTTCTCACTTCTCCTGCAAGACTTTGTGCAAACAACCTCATTTTTGCATCTTCAAAATCTACTTCTTCCAAGTCTATAAAATCATTGAACCAATCTAGATGTTTCTGGGCTAACACACTACCTTCAACATCATACAATTTGATCCTTAGATTATATTCCTAAGGTAAATCATGTAACTGAGCAGGGAGTACAAGAGGAGAAAATATAGCTGCCATGGCTGCTATGAGGGGTTGGAGTGGTTGTTGGTTCTGGGTATGAATCACTATAGGCTTCACAGATGCAGCTAAAATCAAATATTTGAATCTCTTTTCGTCAAAGATGACTTCGTTTAAACAAGACTCGGATTTAGTTATGAACAATGTTTTCTCAAATTTTACATCAAACTCAAGTTTTTCAATGCTTGTTACTCCATCCTTGGGAAAGGATAAATATCTATCTAAATGCAAAACTGGGCTTATTTTCCTTTCTTTTCTTTTGTGTACAAGTTTTTCAAGATCAGACACAGGGATTGCAGCTTCTGGGTTTGGGTTTCCTCTAGTGTGAATTCTCTTGGGAGCCAGGATTTCTAGCTCAAATTGCTTGGTGCAACTGGTGTCTTCGTAATGGAGTCACCAGGGAAAAAATAATCTCAGCCAATAAGGTGTTTGATCCACTTTCACCCTCAGGAATCAAATCTGAAGCTTTAAGTCATTCTTTTCCTAGGGAATATTTATCTTTCATTCCTTGACAACGACGCTAGAATGTTAGCACTTTGTAAATTTTGTCCGGATGATAGAAAAACAACAGAGGTAACTGTTTCAACCTAATTTAGATATGGATACTATTCTTCTCAGCTCAGAGAGGGCTCTCTCATGTCACTTGATGTTTCTTTGGCAACTAGTGGCTAGATTTAGTTTTTTTTGGGTTTATTTTATAAAGTTGCTGGCAAGGATGGGAAGGGACACTTAGGGCTATGGAGTCAAAATTTTGAAAGTGAATGAAAATAATGGTTGGATGGTAGAACTATCCATAGGATAAAGTATAAATGAGGCGATGAATATGAGTTATAAATTGTATTTAAGTAGAGTGTAAGAATAAGGAGAAAACAAGTAATTGCACCAGAGCATTACTGAAATGATTTTGAATTAGTTAGGAATAAAATTACAGAGTTTAAATCGCTTAAGTCGAGAGCATCACAATATGAATTCTGAGCTTTTAACTATCCAATTTAAACAAAAGAAAATGCAAATGGAATTAAAGAATACATGAAATACATACAAGGAGAAGAGAAAAAACTCATATCGCCACCATTAGAATCTTTTCATAGAGATTTCAAAAGCTTCTGCATATGTATTCAATTCAGCTCCAAAAATTTACAATTGAGTTTAGAAAACAACTAGAAGGTGCCCTTGCACTTATACCAACATTAATACATTCAAAACTTCTATAATTTATACAATTCAAGTTCCTTTCAATTATAAACAGATTACAATAGCTCAACTGAAACGTTTCAACTTCTAGGACTGACTATAATAATTACATCTGACAGTTTCGGTATGGGAACCGATTACAATGATTTATCAAACAAAAAACGTTTCATGCACCCACAACTGATTCCTCTGACCATTAATATTCTGTCTTCACCATTTTTCCTATTTGGTCCTTTGTCGGATCTGCCATTCTGGTGACACTTGGAGGCTATTTACTAGTTCCTGGGCAATTGCACTTTATCTTGCCCAACTGCACTATCTCCTTCCACTACAAGTCAGAAGGGATCTCATAGTCCATCATTTCCTTGATTAGTATCTCCAAGTCAATGAAAGAGGCATAATTCATGGTTGGCAACCCGATCTTCATTTTCTTGAATTGATTCAAGATCTCAAAATCTACGGTCAAATACTCCACCAGGTTTGTTCCCTTCAATTTTTCCTCCAGGTTTACAAAGTTGGAGTGATCCATTCTGCATTGGGTGAGGTGAGAGTTGTATTCTTCTTGATCATACAATTTTCCTTTGCCATCCCAAAATGGTGGGAGGCCTTTGATGAAGATCTCTTCAAACATATCCTTAAATTCCTGTATACTTTTCTCCATCTGTATGGCCTTGGTCTGGACTGATTTCAATAGGTTATGCTTGGTGATGACTCTCCTAGCCCATATGATCAATGTGGTCCTGTCTTTGACCCCAATGGTCTAAAGTTCAATGGTGGGGATGGAATTCAACATATTTATAGCATTTTGGGCCCACTCTGAGGGTTTCTTCGCTAGTGTCTCATTCACAACAGTGCACCTGCTTCTGGCTATGATGGCCATGCTATCCTTATCATTTATGAAATTTAGGTACACGCTCAACTTAGCAGCCTCATCAACAATGGAGTCCCAGATGACGTGTTTGGATCCCTACAAAATTCCTTTGCCTTTCTACCTTGTCTTCAACTTGTCTACTCTTTCCTGCAAAGCTTGATTTGATTTCTAGAACTGGGCCATCTTCTCATCTTTTATTTTCATTTCTTGCTACATCTTTTCTATTTCTCCCTTAAGGATTTTGATTTCTCCTGCCTTAAATATAACTTGTGACATAGCATGGAAAAGTCCTTCAGTGTTTGACCTAGTTTCTGTAGTACAAGGTACAACTACAACCATGTTTGATACTTATGCCTATCCTTGTGACCAATTCACCTTTTCTTTTTCCAGCTGCAATACTTTGGCCTTATAATTCAATGCTTCCTGTCGAAACACCTTTTTCTCTTGTTCTAGAGCAACCATATCTGTTATTTGTGGATGTTCTGTGGCATACATTTTTAGTTTTTTCTTCATGCTTGGAATCATCTTGTCTTTCTCTTCTAAGGAAGCTTTCACTCCCTGAGGGCCTTCAGATTCTAATCTCTTGACTTGAGTCTGCCAAGCTCTCCTGGATTCTTTCTCTTGTCTCAACTGTCCCTCCAACTTAAGTGCATGAGTTTTCAACCTTGAAATCTTCAACCTCAGACCCAAGTAGTCTGAATACAACATGCCACTGGTGTTTCTGTGGAATTTCACCTTGTCTGGGGAATTGATGTTTTCATAATGCAGATTAACCTCGGACACCTTATCCTCATCTGCAACTGCTATGTTGAGTGTCTTCTTCTCTATATCCCTGATTGTGAACATAGAAGACTTGTGATGAGAAATATTTTCTACCTTAGGTATCAACTCTCTTATTTCACTCATGGCCAAACTTCCTTTCACAACATATTGCTTTTCCAAATATTCTTTAGATTGATAGACCACTCCAGGTGCTTTATCAAAAATGTGTTTTTTTCTGCTGAAAGCTCTTGAGCTGCTTTCACCTTGGGGCATGCTCCTTTTACCAGTTTCCTACTTACTAGTGCCACTCTCCACCATATCCATACTTACTTTCTCTTTAGGCTCTTCTTTCTCCAGGTCTACTATCTGTGGGGTGTTAACTCTCCAAGAAACCCTCCGTGGTTGCAGACCAGAGGTGCTTGGTAACTTAAGAACTCAATGTTTTTGGTGTTTTTTATCAAAATGGATCAATGGGATGACTAAACCAGAGTA